>RCWM02001099.1:0-110801 GCA_003667255.2 Euschistus heros
GGCACCCCAATGTGCACACAGCCTGAAGCAGAAGGGGCAACGGAACCTCAAATCATGGACTCACTCAACGGAACCTCCTCGCCTACCGAGACCTTCGAGCTTGTTAAAAGATAAAGAAGGAAAAAAAAAGCAAAAAACTGCGAGAAAACAAGGTACAAAGTAACCAAAATAGCGCAAATCAAGACAATCTCCCATGTTTCGAACCAGTGCAAAACCGAGATCTATGGCTGAAATTGCTAAGTCCCTGGCCAGCTAAGCCGGCCCCAGATCCAAAAATCGACGTATGTCACAATCAGCAGCGGCTTGGGGTAAAAGTCCAGTAGATATAATTAACGGGGTTGCCATCGACCGGAGGAAATAGGAATAAAAGCTGCTATAGTTTTTCGAGCGACCAAGAGCCGGCTCAGCGCTAGTTCGAATGGATGATACTTAGCGACGCTACCAAAGTTTTGGATGTCAAGGACTGCGAGAAGAAGGCCTGCATTGCCAAAATTAGCCCTCAGGAAGAAACCCGAATGGAAGTGCAATCGTGTGCCTCACTCATGGACTGGATTCAGATGATTAGTGGACGTTTCTTTTTATGGGGAAGAATGCCCGAGAAGCAGGCTCCACTCCCTCATTATCAAGAATGATCTCCGTCCACTTCTCTCCTCCATACTAGAAATGTTCACCAATATTGGGTGTTGGAAGTGCATCAATGGTCCGTTTCTTGCTTTTGCGAAATGGGCAAGATGGATGGAGGATGGTGGACGAGATAACCTTTAAGGACTACCTCGACGCCCCTCGGTGCACTAAGTGTCAAGGTTAAAAAACGGTCACACAAAAGCCACTTGTACAGCTGATGTACCAGTCTGCATCTGTGAGCATGTAGCGTCACATAATAAAGGAATGCTGAAAAAAGAAAAGAGCTGAAAAGCCCTTCCTGCTAAATTGTGAGCGAGCAAATACTCCAGTTGGTCAAAGGAAGCATACAAGGCAGGCAGTCGGGAATGCCCTGTGCCTCTAAAGTGGTCTAATGAGGTAGCGAAAAGAACCTTGTATGAATAAAATCACCATCCTTCAGCTTAATATGGGTCGTCGGCGTCTTGTCGCGGATGAGTTGCGATCTCTCACCCTATGACATTATGGCGATCCAGGAACCGAGTCTGCGCCATGGGAACAAGGTTGTTGGATTTTGGCCTTACGTCGAGAATAATAGCCCTGAGACAGTGGGAGAGAGGAGGCCTAGAGCTGCCATATTCATTATCAACCGAATCTTGATGTAATGGGTCTTGAGCAGTATACCAGAGCAGATAGTGTTGTGGCGTACTTTGATATCTCAGGTGGGGTAACATTGCTTTCACCCTAGCATCAGTGTACCTTCCCGATGGAAATAATAATGTTGAAGATGGTATATCTGCTATGGAAGCGATCACAGAAAACTCAAGAAATGTAATTGTTTGCTCAGACACTAATTCCTGGAGCACCGTTTGGGGATCCAATCGAACAAATAGGAGAGGTGCTAGAGTCATAGAGTTTATTGCCAGGAACCAGTTAGTGGTTGTTAATGAACCCTATACCACCCCTACATTCTCTGGGCCAGGGGTCAGAGCTGGATCGACGTAACTCTCTTGCCTCACCGACACTGATAAGAAATATTGTCGATTGGAATATTAGATCTGAGACGAGCTCCGACCACAATGCAATTGCTTTTGACTTAGTGCAGTATGCAGGATGTTACCACGTCTTCCATAAAGGTTACGTTACTCGAAAAGGAGAATGGAGTACCTTTCGTGCTACGTTGGAGGGAAAATTGATTGATGAAGAATGGGATCCAGCAGAGACGGATGATACAGATCACCTGGACTATAGAGGGTCTAGGCTCACAAATGTCATCCTCGATGCTGCAGAGGATTCTCTCCAGCACCGGAAGGCGAGAGCTCGAACAGTCCCATGGTGGACACCGGGATTAACCACCTTAAAGAGAGAGGTGTATAAGGCTCGGCGGTTGTATCAGAGATAGCAGAGGCGTAGTTGCGACGAGAGGCGTACTGTCTTCCGTGAAGAGTACAGGTCTAAGGCCCGAGTATATCGAAACCAGGTGCGCTCACAAAAGCGAAAGTCTTGGGACAATTTTATTGAGGAAGAGTCGGCAAATAATCCCTGGGGTATTCCTTATAGGACTGCCTTTGGCAAGCTTACTCCACTACAGGTGATTGCATCATTGAAGCAAGGAGACGAACAGGCAGTAACACCAGAAGAATCGGCAAGGATATTCATGCAGGCGACATACCCCAGAGACAACCCATCCGAAGACAATGATGAAGAAGCATTTATGAGACGTACTACTACGTATCCATCTGTTACTGATATGTGCCCATCATGGGACATATGGGATCTTGGGAATAGCGTGGACAGTCAGAAAGTGGGAAAGAGCACCAGGATTGGATTGTATAGACACGGCTATACTCAAGAACAGTATTCCCTACATAGAAGATAGGCTATTAGCGGTTTTCAATGATTGCTTAGATAAGGGATACTTCCCGAAACTATGGAAAACTGCTGATATTAGACTTCTCTATAAGGGAGTAGGCAAAGACAAGCGACTAGTGAAGTCATATAGACCTATTTGCCTCCTCCCTGTTATGAGTAAAGTGCTGGAAAACTTGCTGCTTAAGAGCTTGCAGCCAGTTCTGACAAGAGCAAGCCATCCACGGCAATACGGATCCACTAAAGGCAGGGGAACCGCTGATGCTTTGTTGAGGGTACGTCATGACGTAGCTGAGAGGGCAGATCGGTACGTCATGTTACTCCTCTTTGACATATCCTCTGCCTTTGATAGTGTGTGGGGGCCAAGCGTACTTTACCAGCTCCAGAGATACGATACACCTAGCAATTTGTATGCGCTGGTAATGAGCTACCTCCAGGACCGACGTGTTAAAATACACGGAAACTTTTATGAGTATGAAGATGTAGTCGAGAGGGGCTGTCCTCAGGGCTCTGTCCTTGGTCCGGCCCTGTGGAAGTTTAGTCTTCAATGATATGTTGGCTATACTCGAAGAAGAACGGTTCCCCGCGATTGCCTATGTCGACGATCTGGCTGTCGTGGTGTCTGCTAACAGTATAGTCCAATTGAAGCAAGAAGCTGAAAGATGTGCTGGCCTAGTTAGTAGATGGTGCAGTAAACAGAAGATGAAAATGGCGGCTGCAAAAACACAGGCCATTCTTCTGAAAGGAAATAATTTAGGCCTAAACCCTATATATTAGAATTGAAGGAGAAAGAATACGTCCAACTGAGACTGTCACCTACCTGGGTGTGAAAATAAGAAGAAATTTTGATGTAACGCCTCATTTGAAATACCTTGCCAATAGGACGGCCTTATCATTGAACTATCTCAGTAGGTTAGGGGGCGCCTTATGGGGCCTCAGATACCCAGCTACGATGGCGATATATAAAAGGAGTGATACCTTGGTATCCTACGGTATGCAATCCCGCCTGGGACCAAAATCTCTTACGCAGACCAGATGAGTAGGCTGGCAACAATTCAGCGTAATTCTCTGCTGTGAGTCACCAGGGCGTACCGATCAGTGTCTCATGATGGGGTCCAGGTCTTAGCAGGAGGGGTACCTCTTGATCTTGTACTGCAAGAAGATGGTTTTAAATTTTAAATGAAAAGGGAAGGCTCGGTGGGACTACCAAATAATCTCCGGTCTTTTGATTGACGCAAATCCAAGGACATGGTTGGAGATTATCCGGGAGTATACGATAGAAGAATGGAATAGGCGGTGGGTAACAACCCCGAAAGGGGCTACTCTTAGAAAATCTTTCCCCACTGTTAGGTCCACGTCCTTCAAGCACTTGGGTACTCCCGGATTACTGGATCTCACAGTTTCTCACAGGGCACGGGGCTTTCGAGCCAAGCTCCAGAAACATGGTAAAAATATTGAACCCCGCTTTGTTCCAGCTGTGGTGTACCGGAAACCGCTGAAACATGTGGTATTTTCATGCACTGCCTTTGAGGCATTGAGAGCCAAGCTACAGAGAGAAACAGGGACTGTATGTTCTAACGGGAGAGTGATTTCCCTCAACTAGTAATCAGCTGACAACTACCTGTATTACAAAAAGTTTTGTGTATGGTTGGAAAACTGAAGTGGGGGTAGAGCACTTCAACCTAGGAAGAAGGGGCCACGCCCCAGAAAGAATCCTGGACAGGAATGATGCTGACGACAACCCCATCACCGAATAATGCCTATATAAACGTAAAATTGAAAAAAAAAAAAAAAAAAAAATTGATATAGGTATATTGTTATTTTAAATTAGTATGTTATAGTTATTATGTAGTTATTTATGGATGTATTATAGTATGTTATAGTTAGTATGTAGTTAATTTTAATATAGTATGTTGTATTAAATATAGGTTGGTGTATTAGATATAAGGTATATTGTATTAAACACAAGTATGTATTTATGTAAGGCGTTTAATGTATTTTTAAATATTAAAATGTTACTTTAAACGTGTAGTGTAATCTTGAAATGTTAAATGTTAAAATGTAATATTGAAATGTTCTGTTAAATGTTGAAGAAAATTTATTCTTGCAATGTTAAAAGTAATATTGAAATGTTATGTTAAACTGTTAAAACCAGCAGTGATGGCTACAAGCCATGTAGCCGAGAGGCAAGGAAGAGAAATAAATAAATAAAAGTTGCCTCATGATAATAGGATAGTTGCCCGTTTACACACCATGCATGTTACCGCGACGTACAAAATTTGCTGTTTGATTAAGCTTAAACAAACATAACATTAGTTATGAAAATGACCTTTTTTATTTTTGGTGACAGAACCATAACCAGACACTGCTTATGTAATTTTTGTTTGTCAGATTCTACTTCGGATTCGATAAAATCAAACAAACCCATCACACTAGCATCTTTGATGCAAGTACCCTCATCTACCATTTGCCAGGCATTCTTTGCCAAACTCACAATAATAATTCTTCAGGGATGCATGACTCTACATGTGGAACAAGCATTCACTTGTACTCATCAGCAGTAACTCTTAGAGTCTGTAATGATCGCAGCTGCCCTTTTAACCTATCATACAAATTTGCTAAATTTATACTAACTCTAGCGCAATTATTTTTCGGTTATAAACTTGAATTAATAATTTATCTTCCCCGAAGCGTGACTTCAAACCTTTAATAGCTTTGAGCTTTGTGATAATTTTTCCCTGCAGGTGGGTAGCTCCAAAATTTTGATACTTATCACTATCATAGAAAAAAAATTATGAATTTACTGAATAGAGACTAAAACGGTTACTTTTAGTCTCTTCAATTCTATGAGAGGTAGTTTATATTTTCTTATAGGATTTCTACTACTCCTACTATCTCATTACTACTATGATCTTTCTTGATAAACTTCTTATAATTCTGAAAACATTTTTTTAAATACAAATTGAACATTCGTTTCGTTTTCAGAATTTTCAAAAAAGGAAAGCTCAGATTTATATAGACATCTAAAGATGACTATTTGCCAAACAATATACACAAAATCGCCAACAAATTCTATGTTTGTATATTTGAAAACTCCTTAAATAATTTTGAAAAGCTATTTTCCGGTCTTCTTCAAGAGAAGATGGATTGTCTTCAATAAGAGGAGATATAGCTTGTTTCTTCCCTAGGAGTAAGATGGAGAAAATTTCGTTGAGCTATGAATTATTCAAATTAATAAATTAATAAATTAATAAATTATCGTTGAGCTATCATTATACTCATTGAAACATTCCTTTGCGAGAATCGGCTAGGCTTTATTTGCCTCGCTGTTTATTTTACACCTTAAACGATTCACTAGCGTCTGATTTAACCTTTCGTTAAGCCCATTTGATTCAGGATGATCAATGCAGGTAAAAAAAATCTGAATTCCTTTTTTATTCAAATAATTTTGAAAATGGGTTGAATTTATAGAAGTATATTGGTCTGCTAATAGGATAGAAATATTTTTATTTTTAGCTATTGGATGGATTAGATTTATAAAGTCGTGAGCGCTTAGACCCTTACTAGCCGAGTACCATGCTTACCTGGTAAAATGATCCACCAAACTGTGCAAATATCTCTTTGGTGATGGATTCCCTGAAAACCCTCCAACTGTATCTAATGACATAATTTGGAACGGCTCAGTGGCAGGACCTAATTGTGAGAGAAGGCCGATTGCTCGACAGAGACGGACCTTATTTCCAACACAAATGTGGCAACTTTTACAGAAAGTATGAATTTCTTTATCGAAACACTTGAAATAATAATGCGGCCGAATTGTGGTGATCATCTGTGCTGGACCAATGTGGCCATAATGCTCATGAACCAGCTGAATGATTTTCATTCCTAATTTTGGAGATACAAATAATCTAAGTTTGCCGTTTAATCTTTTAAAGACCATTTCTTGCTTATAGTCAGTCTGTTTTTCTATTTTCAACTCCGAAAGGTGTTCAGCTTGGTCTTTTAATATCTGAGGTAGATCGATTAAGTTCACGATCCTGATTGCATCTTCATTATTGAAATATTCTAAAACCTGATTTCTTGACAAGTCGGCTAGAATATTTTCTTTGCCTTTTGTATAAATAAGGTTAAAATTAAATTGTGATAAATAAGGAATAAGATTGCCCAGTATTTCATCTGATCTGGCCTTAGTCTTTAAGTTTTCTAATGGCTTATGATCGCTATATACTGTAAAGTGGCGTCCTATAAAATAATACTGCCAAAATTTAATTGCGTCTTTGATCGCTTTGCATTCCAAATAAATGAGGTCTAAACATTTTTCCATTTTCCGATAGCTTCCTTGAATAATAAGGTACAGGATTCTATCTTCTTGTGGCTGTTTTAGAGTAGCGCCCATTCCATTAAAATGGCGTCTGTTTCAATAAAGACGGCCTTCTTACAATCGTAAAATGACAATATTGGAGCCGTACATAAATAATATTTTATCATATTAAAAGCTTTTTCGCAATCATCGGGACCATTACAAACAGTCACATCTTTTCTTAATAATCGATGCAATGGTTCCAGTTTTTTGAGAACTATTTTATAACATCTCAAGTAAAAGTTGATTGAGCCTAAAACACTTCGTACTCCAGTCTTATCTGATGGTCTTTGCAGGTTTTGAATTGAAACTAAATTACCTTGGGGTGGTGAAACTCAGTTCTTTGAAATTGTGTGGCCTAAATATTTGACAGATTTTCAAGCAAACAAACACTTGACTAATTTTAGTTTGAATCCTTCAGCATTAGTCATCTGCAAAAAATTCTCGATATGTTGAAGATGATCTTTCCAGGTTTGAGAGAATATCAAAATATCATCAACATAATTCATCCAATCCATTTCTTCTTTTAATATTTGATAAAATTCTCTGAAACATGGGGAATTTTTCAGACCAAATGGAAGGACTTTAAACATGAATATTCCATAAGTCGTAATAAAAAAGTTTTTTCTCTTTCTTCTTTTTTTAGTGTGATACACCAAAATGCCGAATTGATGTCTATTACTGTAAAGTATTCACAATTAACAACTTTGTCGATTACGTCTTGTATTGTAGAAAATGAAAAAACTTCTGGAACTACCAATTTATTAAATTTACGAAAATCGATACACAAGCGTGATTTCTTGTTCTCCTCTTTCTTGAACGTGAAGGTTACAGGGGAAGCGAACGGTGAATCTAATTCTTCAATAATCTTTGCTTGCAATAATGCCTTAATCTGATTTCGTATTACTTCATCGTCAGGAATTGAGCATTTATACGGACGACAAGTAACATACTCGTTAGTAATTTGATCTCTGCTTCTTTTGATTTTACTTTCCCTATATCAAATTTATCCTTTGCAAACATATGTTTATATTTTTCAATTAGATTTGCAACCTGCTGTTTTCGCTCTTCGTTTTCAATATGATTTAAATTGGCATCGAATTCTTCTATTTTTAAGTTTTCATTAAAATCTAATTCAATATAATCGTTGGAATCATCTTTATCAAATAAAAATATCAAATAAAACTTGACTATCATTGAATTTATTTTTAAACATCTAATTTAGATCGATTTAAATTATCTTCTTGATCATTATTGGATCTAAATCTATCAAATTGTTGTTATCTATTCGTTGTAGGATTTTCAAGTTTTCGTCTTGAATCAATTGAAATTTTTTTATGGCATCAATCCCCAATAAGATATAAGAAAAATGATCGTTCTTAACAACGTAAGTTAAAATGTGATCAGTTACACGTCCAATACGAAGTGAAATTGTAGCCCGGGCTGAAGTGAAATTTAATACATTAGTTTTCAATACATTCTTTTGTTCTATTAATTTCAACTTTAGAAAATCAGCAATTCGTTGAGAAATTAATGTAACGTTGGAGCCACTATCATAGATACCTTTTGTTTTAATTTTTTCACATATGATTACGTTCAGCTTTACGGATCTAATTTCGCCCGGTTCTTCAGTTTAAATGTTTGTTACCTAAGTCTGTTTGTAATATCTGTATGTCGTCAATCCCAGAAGACACATCAGTCACGTTTGATTTTAGTTTTTCTGATACTTTATTTCGATTGCCTTCTTTTGACCTTCGTTCTTTGAGTGAAATTCATCTCTCTTAAAAGTTTTCCGTTCAGGACTATATTTCAATATAGGATTTGATGGATTTTCCTCTTTCTTTCTAGAAAACGAGTTCTCTAGTTTTTGGAGTTCCGCGGGAGTTGATACGGGATTATTCAGTACCCTTAGGCATAACTTTTCCTTTATAAGTGCGTAAATGATTAAAGACCCACCCAAATATTTGTAGTTGAAAGCTTTCCTAATAATGTACCAATCTTTAACAACAAAAACGTTCAAGAATGACTCCTTCCAAGTATTCCAATGACCATTTACACCAATTTTCTTCAAATTTATTTCAAACCAATCTTTTGCTGGGCCCATGACAAAAAAGCGCAAAGCCTGAATTTTACTACTATCGGAATTCACCTGGAAGCGGCTTCACTCGTCTTCAAATTTAGCTAACCATTCTTCAGAATCTGATTGATTTTTTTCAAATTTTTCTAAAACAAATTTTTTTTCGATTTGATTTAACTTGATTTCCTCTTGTTTTAAATTTGAATATAATTGGTTTTCTAATCGTCTAATCCGACTTTCTAACTCTATTTGTTCAGCTTCAACAACTCTGGATATTGATATTGGGTCACATTCTTCTAATGGCAATTCTCGAAAACAAACATTATTAACTTCATCAAAATATTCTTTTTTTATTTCTTCATCGATTTTTACCGCAACTGTTCTATAACGTTTTTGGTTCTTAATCGCCGAAATTGCATTTTTTATTGGGTTTTTATTTGATAGAGAAATGTCGTTACTTACCTCTTTAAATTCTTCTGGCACTAAATACCAAGTAATTTTATCAATGGATATGCATTGGATCACAAATTCTTTCTCAGCTTTCTTAACAACTAGTTGAAATCTTGTAATTTAATTTGTAAGATTGTTTCAACGTGATTTTATTCTTTTTAATTACAAAGGAATTAAATTACACGTCCTTTCACACTAGTAATTATAACATGAAACACTTTAAACAAGACAACATTAAACTGACCAAACTTTTAGCACTCTGTTTATCACACATGTTTTCATTAAAACTATCACACACATTGAAGGTTGCAATAGTGTTTTATTAAATTTTAAATTAAAATGGAAGTCATATCTCATTCAGCACTAATTTAATATGTTATGAGTATTAAGATTTTACTACCACAGTTAATATTAAATCTGACATAAAATTAAAATTAAAATTTATACATTCATTCAATAATTAAAAGTAATTAAATTAATAATTGATTAAATATAATAAACTTAACTTATATATCTATATATATATTAGCTATAATATATATAGCTATTAAAATATAATAATAATAATAAGTATATCCAACAATAAGTAATATATAATATATAAAATAAGTAATGTACAAAAATTAGTATATAACAATAACTTTTTCAATAACAAATAAAATAATCCAATTTATTATCTTCTTGAACTTTATTAGTTCATGAAATAAAAAAAATAATTTTTATTGCACAACCTTCTATTTTCTTTCTTTAAATAATTCCCATTCGGCGCTCTTCCATACCTTGACATCTATAGTTCATTTAATTATTAATTTTCAAATAATTCTTCCTTCTTGTTGCCTTGGGTCCAAGAGGTTTTCCCTGACTGGATAGAAACTCACAGGGGCTTCTTCCCTCCAGAAAAAAACTTTTTCATGTTATTCACTGCCTTCTTAATCGACACCATTTATTTTGGTTAATCATTAATTATTTTTAGTCAAATATATATATGTAAGTTTGCTACCATGTGATAACAACACTAGTGCATTGTGATCCTTCAATGTGAGTGATACTTTTAATTAAAACACGTGTGATAAATATAAAAGATAACATTGAACTAACCAAAGTATCATGGTTAGTTCAATGTTGTCTTTTAAAATTGTTTCATGTTATTGTCATAAATAGTTTGGAAGGACGTGTAATTTAATTCTTTTGTTCTAAAAAAAAAATAAAATCACGTTGCAACAATCTTACAAATTAAATTACTAGATTTCAACTAGTAAGAAATGGATATAATTTATGTTCAAGTTGATAAGAAAGCTGAGAAAGAATTTGTGGTCCAATGCATATCCATTGACAAGAATGCATGATATTTATTGCGAGAATAATTTAAAGAGGTAAGTAACCACATTTCTCTATCAAATAAAAAATCCAATGTCAGCAATTAAGAATCCACAAGTTTATAGAACAGTTGCGGCTAAAATCGATTAAGGTAGATTATTTCGATAAAGCTGATAATGTTTGTTTTCGAGAATTCCCATTAGAAGAATGTGACTCAATATCAATTTCCAGAGTTGTTGAAGCTAAACAAATAGAGTAAAAAAGTCGGATTAGACAATTAGAAAACCAATTATATTCAAATTTAAAACAAGAGAAAATCAAGTTAAATCAAATCGAAAAAAAATTTGTTTTAGAAAAATTTGAAAAAAATCAATCTGATTCTAAAGAATGGTTAGCTAAATTTGAAGACGAGTGTAGCCGCTTCCAGGTGAATTCCGATAGTAGTAAAATTCAGGCTTTGCGCTTTTTTGTCATGGGCCCAGCAAAAGATTGGTTTGAAATAAATTTGAAGAAAATTGGTGTAAATGGTCATTGGAATACTTGGAAGGAGTCATTCTTGAACGTTTTTGTTGATAAAGATTGGTACATTATTAGGAAAGCTTTCAACTACAAATATTTGGGTGGGTCTTTAATCATTTACGCACTTATAAAGGAAAAGTTATGCCTAGAAGTAGAACCTAAGGGTACTGAATAATCCCGTATCAACCTCATAGTGCGGAACTTCAAAAACTAGAGAACTCGTTTTCTATTATTTATTTAATTACAATTTTAGGTACCGTGTACAGCAACTTAGGCTAGAGGCACCATTACATTATGTTACTTATTAACATTCAAAATTACAATTATGCTGGTTACTACAATTCAACATTACATTACATTACAATACATTATCACTATTTCATTATTACTACAACATTACACTAGATTATTTCTACAATTCTATATTTCATTATATTAGCTATTACAATTAAACATTACACAATTTAATTTACAATTAAACATTTTAAACAATTACACATGTACACAATTAAAACAATACAATTTAACATTAAATTTTATCAGTTGTTTGAATTCAAAATTATATTAGCTGAAACCAGTGGTTATCTATGAGTAGGGTAAAAAGTTTTTATTCCAGTTATCGGGTTCCAAAGCTTCTCGGTATCCTTGAAGATTCAACGAAGTCCTGGATGGTAAAATTCGGGTGCAATCATTGATAAGATGATCCATTCTTAGCAAGCAGTTGCAGGTAGTGCATTTTGGTGGAAGATTGCCCTCAAGTAAATGCCGGTGGGTCAACTTGTTGTGTCCAATTCTAAGTCGCGTAATTACTGTTTGTTCTCTCCTGTTTATTGGGAAAGGTGTTACTGGAAGAAAATTTTCGTATAACCTTTTCATTTTATTTGTATTAGGCACTTTTGCCCAGACGTTGATCCATGCCTCTCTGCACAAGTTAAATATAGATTTATTTAAGTCGTAAAGAGTGACTTAGCTGTTGGGAAAAGGGAACATAGTTCTTCCTTCTTTTGCGCTTATGTCGGCCAATTCATTTCCTTCTATATTGGTGTGGCTAGGGACCCAAAGAAATTTAATATTTTTATTCATGTTGAGGGCTAATTTCATTATTTTCATAACGATAGGGTTTTCTGGAAAGAAAGAGAAAAATCCCTCAAATCCTTGATTGAAAAGAATTTCTGACCCGAAAACATTTAGGAGAGATGAGTTTCGCTCTAATAACGAAGTTTAAACGAAGGCTTGTTCAATTTGTGCAGCTATTGGCTTTCCGAATCGATACCATCTCGTAGCGGAGTGCCGCAATCAAAATAAAGTCTCAGAAAAACTAAAATCAAACATGACTGAAGTGTCTTCTGGGATTGACGACATACAGATATTACAAACAGACTTAGGTAACAAATATTTAAACTGAAGAACCGAGAGAAATTAGATCTTTTGATGAAGCTAAATGTCATCATAAGTGACAAAATGAAAACAAAACCTATTTATGATAGTGGATCCAACGTTACATTAATTTCTCAACGAATTGCTATTTTCTTAAGTTGAAGTTTATAACACAAAAAATGTATTGAAAACTATGAGCGGATTAAATTTCACTTAAGCCCGAGCTACAATTTTACTTCGTATTGGACGTGTCACTGATAACATAATAACTTACATAATAACTTACTTAATAACTTACTGTCAAGAACGATAACTTTTCATTTAGTATCTTATTGGGGAATGATGCCATAAAAAAATTTCAATTGCTTCAAGACGAAAACTTAAAAATATTACAACGAAAAAATAATAATGTGTTAGATTTACATGAAAGCCGATCCAATAGTGATCGAGAAGATGATTTTAATCGATGTAAATTAGATCAGATGGTTCAAAATCAATTCAAGCATAATCAAGTTTCAATCGATAAATTCGATTCTAACGAGTATATTGAATTAAATTTTAACGAAAATTAAAAAATATAAGAATTTGATGCCTATTTAATCCTATTGAAAATGAAGAACAAAAACAGCCGATTGCAAAGTTAATTGAAAAACGTAAACATATGTTAGCAAAGGATAAGTTTAATATTGGGATAGTGAAATTAAAAGAAGCAGAGATAAAATTATTATCAAACGAGTATGTAACTTGTTGACTATATGAATGCTTAATTCCTGACAATGAAGAAATACGAAAACAGATTAAGGCATTATTACAAGAAAAGATTATTCAAGAATCGGATTCTCCGTTCGCTTCCCCTGTAACCCTCACGTTCAAGAAAGAGGAAAACTAGATATCACGCTTGTGTTAGATTTTCGAAAGTTCCAGAAGTTTTTCCATTTCCTATGATACAAGACGTAATCGACAAAGTTGTTAATTGTGAATACTTTACAGTTTTAGACATTGATTCAGCATCTTGGTGTCTACACTAAAAGAGGAAGACGGAGAAAATACTTCTTTTATTACGGTTTATGGAAAGTTCATGTTCCATTTGGTCTGAAAAATGATCTGGCCACATTCCAAAGAATTTTATCTCACATTATAAGTAGAAGTGGTTCGGATAAATTCTGGATCAATTATATTTATGATATATTTATATTCTCTCAAACCTGGGAAGTTCATCTTCAACATATCGAAAACTTTTTGCAGATGACTGATGCTGAAGGCTTCAAAATATAATTAGTCGTGTTTGTTTGCTGCTAAATATGTCAAAAATCCAGACCACATGATTTCAAATAATAGAGTCTCACCAGCCTAAGGTAATTTAGTTTCAATTCAAAACCTACAAAGATCATCAGATAGACTGGAGTAAGAAGCGTTTCAGGTTCAATCAACTTTTTCTTGAGATGCATAGAAAATAGTTCTCAAAAACTGGAACCATTGCATCGATTATTAAGAAAAGGTGTGAAGTTTTAATGGTCCGACGATTGCCAAAAAGCTTTCAATATGATAAAAGATTATTTATGTACGGCACCCGTATTGTCAATTTAAGATCATAAGAAGCCCGTCTTCATTGAAACAGACGACAGTTTTAAAGGTATAGGTGCTACTCTAAAGCAGCCACAAGAAGATAGAATCCTGTAGCTTATTATTCAAGGAAGCTATCGGAAAATGGAAAAACGTTTGGACATCATTCATTTGGAATGCAAAGCGATCAAAGACGCAATCAAATTTTAGCAGTATTATTTAATAGGACACCATTTTACAGTACGCATTGATCATAAATCATATTAGAAAACTTAAAGACTTAAGCTAGATCAGATGAAACCTTAGGCGAACTAATTCTTAATTTACCTGAGCTGACTTACTGTCAAGAAATCCGGTTTTAGAATATTCCAATAATGAAGATGCAATCAGGATGGTGAACTTAATCGATCTACCTCAGATATTAAGAGACCAAGCTGAGCACCTTACGGAGTTGAAAATAGAAAAATGGACTGACAATAAGCAAGGAATGATCCTTTAAAGATTAAAGGGCAAACTGAGAATATTTGTTTGACCAAAATTAGGATAGAAAATTATCCAGCTTGTTCATGAGTATTTGTCACATTTGTCCAGCACAAATGATCGCCGAAATTCGGCCGCATTATTATTTCAAGTGTTTCGATAAAGAAATTCATAACTTTTTTAAAAGTTGCCAAATTTGAGTTAGAAGTAATGTCCGTCGCAGCCGAGCTATTAGCCTTCCCTACGAGTTGAGTCCTGTCACTGAGCCGTTCCAAATAACGTCCCTAGATATTGTTGGAGGGTTTTCAGGAAATCTATGTGCAATAATACAATCTGAATAGGGAATCTATATAAGAAATATGTGCATATTTTGGTATCATTTTACCAGATATGCATGAATCTCGACTAGTAAAGGTCAAAGGGCTCACGACTATATAAATGTGACAAAGCCGATTGCTAAAAATAAAAAGATTTCGATCCTATTAGCCGACCGAGATGCTTCCATAAATTCAACCGATTTTTGAAACTATTTGGAAAAAAGGAATACAGATTGTTTTTAACTGCATTGAAGAATCAAATGCGCTTAACGAAAGGTTAAATCAAACACTCGTAAATCGTCTAAGATGCAAAATAAACAATGAGAAGAATAAAGCTGGCTGATTCTCACAGAGGAATCTGACAATAAGTATTATGATACAGTTCATAGCTCAACACGATTTCAAAGTGACGGCCTTATTCATTTATGCATAAGAAAAGTCTAGAACAGAAGTTTCGCTGAGCTTGCTGTATTTCTTCCGGTGGAATGGAAAGATTCGCACTTTGTATTTCTGCCCTCATTTCTTCTACTGTTTGCTGGAATGGCTCCAGTACTGGAAATTTCACCATAAGTGACTGGTTTTTATGACGAATTCTGATGGTGAGTCGAATTCTAAAACTGTTTTGTATAGGTTACTTTTTCAATCAGATGCACCCTTACGTCGATAACAGGCTGATTATTATACAGAAGTCTCGCTGAGCTTGCTGTATTTCTTCCGGTGGAATAGAAAGATTCGCATTTTGTATTTCTGCCTACATTTCTTGTACTGTCGACGGTCTATTCGTGTAGACGAGATCTTTCAATCTTCCCCAAAAGAAATAATCTAAAATTGTTAAGTCCGGAGATCTTGCTGGCCAATTAATATGCAGACCCCTTCAAATGCATCTATTGGAAAACATGTGTTTTATAACGTTCCTGGCTCCAATGAAATAGTGAGCCGGACACCCATCCTGTTGGAACCACACCACCATACGTTTTTCAAGCGGCACCTCTTCCAGTAAAATCGGAAGATCTTGTTCAATGAACTTCTAATAGCTGGTGGAATTTAATGATTTTTCGAAGAAATGTGGTCCAATGATCTGGTCCCCTATAGTGCCGCACCAGACGTTCACTTTCCATCTGTGTTGCTGGTCACGTTGAAACATCCAGTGAGGATTTTCTCTGGACCAATAATGTGCGTTGTTTATGTTCATTAAGCCAGTGCTACAAAAAGTAGCTTCATCTGTTCAAAGCACACATTACGCCAAAAGAAATTAGGATTTTCAGCCTATAATTGTTTGTGCCCAATGGCGAAACCTCAATCCCGCTGGTCCATGTCACTTTCGGACAATGCTTGGTTGCACTGAAACATGGTAAGGTCTCTGAATTTTTCTTTTTTTAAAAGCCTATGTACCGAACTTCGGAATATGTCAGTTCCCTACCAATACTTTCCTTACACCTTCATCCTGCGGACTCCTCTTCAACTAAAGCTAATACTATATCTGTATAAGCATTATTCAAAACTGGACGGAAACGGTGACAATATTTACTATAAGGCTTAATTGTACCTGTTCTTTTTATTCTGTCAGAAATTCATAAGAATTCTTGATACTTGGGATGGTACCGCTGTGGATAACGCTCTGCATATAGCCTTGCAGCTGCTCTAAAGTTTCCGTCACATCGTCCTAATGCCATGAACATGTCATACTGACTTACAAAATGAGACATTATTTTTTTTTAAATTGACCAATTTACATTTACAAATACTGACAAACTAATAATCTTATAACCAAGAAATACAGATGGAACAAATATTTGGAAAGAAAACAGCTGACATTTAACATTTGTTGTATCATATGTTTATTTTTTAAAATAAAAAAACACTTTATTAGATATCTAATAAAATAAAATAAATTTGAAAATGGTTAATAATCAGCCTGTTATCGACGTAAGGGTGCATCTGATTGAAAAAGTAACCGATACAAAACAGTTTTATAATTCGACCTTAACCATCAGAATTCATCATAAAAACCAGTCACTTATGGTGAACCCGTTTCCTTTTCCAGTACTAGCCATCCCGCAAACTTAAGTAGAAGAAATGAGGGCAGAAATGCAAAGTGCGAATCTTTTCCATTCCACCGGAAGACCGAATACAGCAAGCTCAGCGAAACTTCTGTTCTAGACTTTTTTTTGCAATAAATGAATAAGGCCGTCACTTTGAACACATAAAATAGTATTTTATGTGCAAATAAACAAATTTATTAACCCAATTGCATTTGCAAATAATGTAATATTTACTTAATTAAAAAAATCCAATTTCCTTCAGAATCCATAATTAACTTGTCATCTAACAAACCAGGAGTTCCAGGGTTCCTTTCAAATAAGAGGATTAGGCTGTAATCGACGTAGGGGTGCATCTGATAGAAAGAGTAACTTATACAAAACTGGAGAAATTCTAGAAGGGTTGAATATCTTTAAAAGGTAACTAATATGACGCAATATAAGATCCCTGATTATCGCATTGAAATTCCATAGACTCTGGGTTTTATTAGCCTGACACAACATTCGTGGGACACCCTGTATATATATAGCTGTGGCTAAGGTTTTCATTATACGAGTATTACATTGCAGTAAACTATTTAAGGGGTAACGGTAGGAGAACATCAGCCTTGGGGACCGCTATGTTTTTTTACATACCATAGATATCATTTGTAAAAGAACATGGTGACCTCCATGATTGATGTTCTACTAATGTTACCCCTTAATAGAATGAAATTGTTATACCCAAACGAAGAGGGAAACTTTAAAGCCAGTATAAAAATCCACTAGATGGGGATTTAAGGGGAAGGTTATTGAACACGATTGTTCAAAATTTTTGTAGGGTTGATATTAAGTACAAATCAATACCAAGTAATTAATTTAATTTTTTTTTTTAATCAAGTTTGTAACAAATGAGTATATTACAAAATTGTTAGTTGATGACATGTAGCATTCAAACTTTTAAATGAGGTAAGTAGGGTAAATAGTTTTAAATTTTCAAATATTTTCAACTATTTTCCTTTGACCCCAATTTACAGTGCAACTTACTTAGCATGAAATAAATTTATTTAAGTGAAATTTTACGAGTAATTTACGTTGAACATAGTTGTACATAGATTTTGTTTGACTTATCGAAGTACGGCACATCGAGAGTTGTCTGAAAATTTAAATTGTATGAATTATTTAGATTTAGTTACTATGTAGAAATATGTTAATAGTGGAAAGTTATATAAAAAGGGATTTCTTGCTAATAGTGTTTGTGACTTTGTGATCGTAAGTTTATTAAGTGTATTGTGGTCATTCTTACGTTATTGTGTTATTAAGTGTATGTTTTATTATTAGTTTATAATTTACTAATATAATATGGGTAGGCCTACTAAACGCGCTGCTCAAATGAGACAGCACCTTTTGGAAGAAAGTAGGGAAGAAAAGAATGATCGTTTGAAGAAAAATAGGGAAAGAAATAAAATCTAATATGCAAATATGCATACTCTAAAATGGCGTCCTATTAAATAATACTGCTAAATCCATCGTGGAATATTATCGAGCTAAACTATTGTTTCTGTATCATGCCGGATGCTTCAGAACCAGGACGAGCAAACAACTCAAAGACTTATAGATAACATGCATCTTACTATGAGGAATATCAAGGAGCAGCATCTTATTAGCAGATATGTTTCTCTGAACCTCCTGCAATGGTCCAAACTTTGAGGCCTCTTACGTGGATCATGACGGTCTCTTGCATCGACCTTAATTGGCTAGACATGGCCAAAGCCTTATTTATCGCAGATGGTCGTGATATAAATGAAGCAGAGAGTCTCTTTTTTCCCCTAGTGTTAGCAGTTGGTACAAAAATATCCCGTAGTTGTCTCTCGACAATGTACGGTTCGTGTAAACGATTCCTGGAACACAATCCAGACTGCTTAGGTCAGTGATGGGCAACCGACGGCCCGCGGGCCAAGTGCGGCCCTTCGGGCTAGTCAATCCGGCCCGCGACATAGTCAAACACAATTATATGTAAGACAAAATTTATTTTTTTCAAAGCTAGAATAGAATTATTGTTTTCTTCTCGTTGCGTTCCGGATCTTCTACCGTTATACCATATTAGTTGAGAGTAATGAGATAAAGTCAAAAATAAAGTTTATTAGTTGTAAAACTTTGTTTAGTCCAATTTTTTCGGCGCACCTAGCTGTTTTTCTATTTCATCCGGCCGGCCTAGATGTTTTTCTATTTCATACGCCCCTCAACTTAAAAAGTTTGCCCATCTCTGGCTTAGGTGGTCCAGTTGTGGACTTTTGGTATAGAATAGAAATTCAAAGCCCACACCTTCATATGTTGGTATGGTGTGACAATATCCCAGTCACGTGCTACAAAAAATGTAACGATAGTTATTGTCGTTTTGGTTTCCCGAGGCCCGCACATGAGACTACTATTTACTGAAATATTTATATATATATATATATATATATATATATATATATATATATATATACCCTATTATATTTATGGAAAGGAAAGAGTGTGTGCAGCCGTACATCAGTAGTAGATGTGCATACGTAACAGCAGTTGCGTACTACGTCGCTTTATAAGCTAGTAAATGCGAACTCCATGATACTGGAGAAATTGTGGAAGAAGCTGTTACAAAGGCCAAGAGGCAAGGTGGTCCTGTGTGGAAAAAGTTATTTGCAGTCTCAATGAACATTCTATTTCAACGCCAGTTAGTGCTCCGGAATGCGCATATAGGTTGTGTCATTTACTGTTAAAACAGTTTTCATAAACAGATGTAAGCTTCTTCAGAACGGTTCAGGCTTCTACGTTTCGACAGTGATGATACATCCATGTACAATTACGTCCAGACGAACTAGATGACTTAAGTCTAGCTGAATACACTGTTCGATTTGAAACGGTATTTAACGTAACATGGAATGAAGACGATGGTGATGAAGTATTGTGGGGGTACGCCGGCAAGATTTATAAGACTAAAAGATAACACGCGAATGCGTATAAGAAATAAATCTGCAGAATTGCGTACAAAATATTTTACACTGAACAGCGACAAAGAAGCCTATTAATGCAATTTGTTAGTGTGTCGTACTATTTCGTAATAAATGCGAACCTTTACAAAAGAAGAAACCACTGAGGGCTGTTTCATTAGGTGCCAAAGAAAACCATTACATGGCAACGTAAGTGCAGAAGAGTTTGCTCACGCTGAAAAAATGATACAACAGGCTCTAGCCCAAGCAGTTGCGCTCAACGCAGCCCGCGAAACTGTTGATACTCATTTGATTTGTAATGGTGTACAAATTGTGAGCAACGATGACTATTATTATTATTATCAAGATTAACTCTTAATTATTATTAACTTATTAAGACTTTTGTGCGCCATACCAGTGTGGGAATTAGGCGCCAAGGAAAAGCTAATCTCACAAAATTACAGAGAGTACAAAGTTTAATGGCATTAAGAATCTGCAAGGCTTTCAAAACGGTCTCTTACGATGCTGCTTGTTTACGAACAGGAAAACTACCTATAAATTATAAAATTACAGAACTGGCTACATTATAAAAAATAAAAAGACACACAATTGGATACAAAGACATAAACTATGATAATATCGAACGTGAACTAACTCCAGAACAACGTTTACTCCCCGCAGTACACGCAAAACTTTTACAAATCATGGAACTAGTAGAATCCACTTTAGAAACTGATATAATGGACATATACACAGACGGAAGTAAACAAGGAGACAAAGTAGGATGTGCCTTTACGACTGAACGTAACGGAATTGCCCACAAAGAATTGTACAAACTAGGACAGAACTGCTCGAACAATCAAGCTGAAAAGCAGGCAGTACTAAAACCAAATGATTATATTTTAGGACTAAAGCCCTAAACAAAATGTACTTACAATATATATATATATATATATAGATATATATATATATATATTATATATATAGATATATATATATACAGATAAAAATAATATATATACTCTATAAAAAATAATAAAATACAAGACATATTTACTGTACAAATTAGATAAAATCTATAAAATTAATGGACCAGAATAGAATTAATAGAATTAATGGACGTTATTGACATGGATAAAAGGAAACAGTGGCATTTCAGTTAATGAAAAAGCGGACACATCGGCTAAGACAGCGGCTAATGATACAAACTTAAATTACGAATACAATACAGTTACTTTTACGTATATAAAGCAATACATACTAACTGATTTGATTGATGACTAGAACAGACATTGGCAACAATCTAAGAAAGGACGACTATTACAGAAATACAGTAGAAACTCGATAGTTCGTCATGAGTGGGGGACTGGGGGGGGGGGGGTGACGAAATAACGGAAATGGCGAATTACAGAAGTTTGTTGGTAAAGTAACAAAAAAGAATTTTAAACTAAACAATTGTAATTTTTTTTTTGCTATTTATTAAATGTAAAAACCAAGAGATGAACATTATACACATTGACTTGAGTGACAATGACAAACAAAACATAAAGAAAAGCTAAACACTAGCCGCATGCCGAGTATCGAGTGACGAAATAACGAGTTTCCACTGTACATTCCAAATATAACAAACACTACAAATATATTAAATACCCAAAAGTACTCATCACAAACTAACTCAATTACTTACAAAACACGGATCAACTAACCATTATCTGAAACGATTTCACTTGCGAAACCCAGAAGCTTGTGAATGTGACGGACTATACAAACATTATTGCACATTTTAAATGACTGCTTCTTATACAAAGACGAGTGACACAAATTAGTTAGAGCTTCTCTAATGAAAGGGGGTAAATGGTCTTTTCAACAAGAAGCTTTATTCCGGGAGTATAAAAAATAACTTCTGAAACATAGCAATATTTTGAAACTACACAAATACTAAATGAAAAATTGTAAATATTTAATAGTGTAACCAATTGACATTCGAAATATTTTTTATTTTTTCCTCATTCTTTTTGCCAGTTTAGTTCATTTATCAGTTTTAGTTATTTTTCTTTTCTTTTTTTTTTTTTTGTTGAAAATTATTGACACCTAAAAATATTGATTTGTATCAGAAGAAACGCTATTTAAAACATTGTATGCATATAATATGCTTTTTGCATGGTGTATGCACAATTATAAAATAAACGCCTTTTCTGCCGGGTCACTACAAAAGAGAAATAGAAAATATATATATTTATATATATTTAAAAAATATATTTTGATTTTCGCATTACATATTAAATACTTATTCTACTACAGATTTAGTAATATAATATGGGAACATTTTTATAATTATATGCATGATGCGAACAGTATTGAATATTAAAACAGTTTATTAAGAACAATAAAATATTTTAATATGCCACTGCTTTTCTAATCTAATTTCTAAAAATATAATTATTATTTCCAAAACTAAATGTAATTTTTCATTCCTTTAGAAAAATAAAATGTTATTAAACTTTACACTCTTTAGAAAAATAAAGAAAAATGTTTGGCTGTGTCATGGACACGGCCTTTTGTAGTAAGTCATTCGTACGCGTTATATTTTAATGATAAAATATTTTT
This sequence comes from Euschistus heros, assembly GCA_003667255.2. Classification (NCBI taxonomy): domain Eukaryota; kingdom Metazoa; phylum Arthropoda; class Insecta; order Hemiptera; family Pentatomidae; genus Euschistus; species Euschistus heros. The sequence continues at coordinate 22,527 of RCWM02001099.1, forward strand.
ATTTATGTATTTAGGATAAAAGCAAGAAAACATAAAATTATTGTGATATCATATAATTTTATTAATTATAGGTCAGTGATACGAAAAATACGACACAAATGGTATACAACATACATAGATTCCTAGGAAACGTTAAATCAATACAGATATTATATAACGTCGTTGGAGAAGTTTCAATATAAGACAAATTGAACTCGCTGAGCATGAAGTCGGGCAATGAGCGGTTTTGTGAGACATCAACATTAAAGTCTCCAACAATTCATAACTAGTGTAGTAAGATCAGGCTCGTAAGCGGGTATAATTTTAACGATGTTTTTGGAATATTTTAACAACGGTCATAATATAAAGAGTTTAATTTCTACGAACGCTCGACCGTGTGGATAGACACACAAACGAGTACTAATTTGAAGATGCCATTGAAAATTGCCTTTACGTTTACTATACATATATCACCAGGTTTTGCCTCTTTCATTTTTTTCAAATAAATTTCCGAAATGTCAATGTTAACTCTATTACAATCAGTGAAGCTATTGATGTTGCGATATAGGGTGACTCCACTGGCTTCGCGACTTCATGATGATAATGATAACCCTAACGATGATGTAGATGCAATTTGTGTATTTGTGTAGTGCAATTTTTATTGGTATTACAATATGATCTCAGATCAAAGCTAGGCACATTCGCTCGCATGGAATTTTCCATCCAAGTTTTGCTGATTGCCAAATAATCCGATCGGTTGATGGTTGATATCGGTAGAGATGTCTTCTGAGTGCGCGACCTAGCTTTGTGCTTTATTGGCGGTAATAAATATAAAACAATGCTGATCGTGATTTATTATTACCAATCGATTATTCTTGAGAAGCCCTTTCCAACCGTAAAAGATATTTGTATTTGGCTTTTCGATGCGTCTAGGCCGACTTTACATATTTTCGATTGTATTTGTTTATTCTAACACCTTATTATATTCACTGTCGCTACTTTTAACTAATGTGTTTTATACAATGGATAGATTTTATGACAGTTGACGATTAATACGTAAACGAATATCGTTGCTTTTCGAATCAAATGTTATACTAATTGCAAATCTCGATACGCATCAAAATAATCTAAAAATTGTGGTGTTTTCACCGCGCGCAATGCTTCACTGTTCTCGCTTATCGTAATGAATTCTTTGATTCTTTAGGTATCCAGTAGTATAATTAAATTTTTGATGTAGATGATAGATTCGAAACTAAAACGCCAAAGTATTCCCGATTTTGTTATTATCAGGTTTTTTGGATTGCCCCCGTATGGTAGCAAATTTAAAGACGTAATCACGTCAAAAATAAAATAATAGGTGTAATAATTTCTCCTCACATTATACCAATACATTAAAACAAACAAATAAACATGTAACTGTTTTCCCTTATATATTCCCTTTAATCAAATTATTCATGTATAATATATTTATATATATTTTTTAATTCCTAAATCTTCGGTCAGCCTATAAAATACATCATATACTTTTATTTTTTTTTAAATAAAAATATTATTGACAATCTTTGTTTTATGTTTAAGCCATGTTTGATCTATGAGATTGATCTAGTTATGAGGTTCAGTATTTATCATAATTAGTGTACAAACGTAATGACTCCACTTAAAGTTTTTAAACATGGGCGTGTTTTTTACAAACCCCCAACTCCATCCCAGACCATCATCTTCATAATATACATCCAATAGATAATCCTATTTATGTCATATATTATTTTACTTCGTTTTTATAATGTTAGCTATACCAGACTGTTCTTATACCCTTAATAATCACAAAAAAGTTATTTTATGGCTTATTTTTAAGTACCTACTTAGTACACAGTAAATATTTTTATCTTTTTAAATAATTATTACTGTAATACCTTTAGAATATTTATAAATCAAGAGTGATAAGTTCCAAAAATGACGTTCAACGAACATTTACTATTTTAAAAATCATTTGATTAGTACTAAATGATAGACAGAAGATAACATGACCAGTGTGTATATTAAAGATTATAAGATGTGAGTCTGAATTGTCTGATATGGCTCCTATGAAAAAAGAATCATTTGAGAATTTCAAACGGCTATACTTCTTTGTGTTTTTTGAACTACACGAAAATACACAAATCTTTTTAATTTTTAAAAGAGGACCATCATAAACAATAGAAAATATGGTTACAACAGCTTGATTTCCCTTTTGTGATACAGCTATAAATCTTCTGAAAAAAAAAAAAAAAAAAAAAAAAAAAAAAAAAAAAAAACAAACAAAAAAAAAAAACAAAAAAAAAAAACCCCCCCAAAGATATTATAATTGAGGTTTTTTTTTTGTTTTTTATTCAATATAAAACTGATGAAATGTACTCATTACAAACGATTAAAGATAATGCTAATTTTACAAATAATGCAATCATTAACACAATAATAAAATATAATCAAATTATATGTTCTTAAAAGGGTATCTCACTCTAAACAGGTTTTGTTATCCATCTTTGTTACAGTGAAAAAGATTCAGCTCACTTGAACTCAAAAAAAAAAACTGAAATATGTATATATATATATATATATATATATATATATATATAATAGATATATATATATATATATATTAATATATATATATATATATTTTTTTTTTTTTTTTTTTTTTTTTTTTCTCTTCTGTAGTAACCCTGCAGAAGAGGCGTTTATTTTATAGTTGTGCATACACCATGCAAAAAGCATATTATATGCATATAATGTTTTAGGTAGGGTTTCTTCTTTAATACAATACAATATTTTTAGGTTTCAATAACTTTCAACAAAAAAAAAAAGAAAAAAAAAATTAAAAAAAAAAATTAAAACTGAAAAGAAAAATGAGTATAAATAAAAAAAAATGGAAAATTTGTCAATGCACAATTAGTTTTTCACAATTGTTCAAGTAGTGTTACTGCAGTTTTAAGTCATTGCTGTATTCCAGCAGTTCCTTTTTTATACTTGCGGTATAAAGCTTCTTGTTGAAGAGGCCATGTACCCCTTCCATTAAAGAAGCCCTAACTAGTTTGTGTCTTTCGTCTTCGTATAAGTGGCAGTCATTTAAAATATGCAAGAATGTTTGTGGAGTTAGTCCGTCACATTCACAAGCGTCTGAGTTTTTTAAGTGAAATCGTTTGAGATAATGGTTCGTTGGTCCGTGTTCGTTAGTTAGTTTGTAAGTTAGTTTGTGTGAGTACTTTTGGCTATTTTATAGTTTTGTGGTGTTATATTTGGAATGTATTTCTGTAATGGTCGTCCTTTAGTAGATTGTTGCCAATGCCTGTTCCAGTCCTCAATCAAGTCAGTTAGTATGTATTTTTTTATATACGTGAAAGGAACTGTATTGTATTCGTAAGTTAAGTTTGTATCATTAGCAGCTGTCTTAGCCAATGTGTCCGCTTTTTCATTACCTGATATGCCACTATGTCCTTTTATCCATGTCAGAAACATTCTTATGTCACGGTCCATTAATTTTATTAGATTTTTTTTTAAGTTGTACAGTAAGTATATCTTGTATTTTATTATTTTTTATAGAGTCTATCACTATTCTATTGTCAGTATATATATTGTAAGTAAATTTTGTGTAATCTGTTTGTCCTAAAATATAATTAGTTGCTTTTAGTACTGCCAGTTTTTTCAGCTTGATTATTCGAGCAGTTCTGTCCTAGTTTGTACAATTCTTCGTGGGAAATTCCGTTACGTTCAGTCGTAAAGGCACATCCTACTTTGTCTCCTTGCTTACTTCCGTCTGTGTATATGTCCATTATATCAGTTTTTCTAAAGTGGGTTCTACTAGTTCGTCCATGTATTGTAAAAGTTTTGCGTGTACTGCGGGGTGTAAACGTTGTTCTGTAGTTAGTTCACGTTCGATATTGTCATAGTTTATGTCTTTGTATCCAATCGTGTGTCTTTTTATTTTATATATTGTAGTCAGTTCAGTAATTTTATAATTTATAGGTAATGTACCTGCTAGTACACAAGCAGCATCGTAAGGGACCGTTTTGAAAGCTTTGCAAATTCTTAATGCCATTAACCTCTGTACCCTTTGTGAATTTTGTGAGATTAGCCTGTTTCTTGGCTCCCGATTCCCACACAGGTATGGCGTACAAAAATTTTGGAACTATTGCGCCTTCATAGATTAGTCTCAGTACCTGAGTTCCCAGTCCCCAAGTTAATCTTGCCGCAATAGTTAATGCGTTCACTGTTTTTAAGGTACTGTTTACTACATTGTCTATGTGTTTGTTCCAATTCAGTCTCCTATCAAACGTTAGTCCTAGATAAGTCATTGTTTCGGTTTGCTGTATTGTTCTAGAATAAAGTCTTATATTTAGATTTGGTAGATTGTCTTTTTTCGTAAATATCATATATTTTGTTTTGTCTATGTTGAATTCCAATTTATTAGCGGTTGCCCATTTCTCCAAAATGTTAAGTGATTGGTTAGTCAGTAATTGTAATTTTGAAAATAGTTTGTTATTTGTTAGTAAAAGAATGTCATCAGCATAAGCAAAGATCTGTGTTTCTTCAGGGAGATTTAATTCAAAAATTGTGTTTAAGAGAATGTTCCAAAGTGTGGGAGAAAAGCATGAGCCTTGTGGTATGCCTGTTGTTAAGTCTTTCTTGAGCGTATGTTGGTTAGTCCTAATTTCTACCGTCCTGTTTTCGAAAAAGTTTGAAATTAATAAAAATATATTTTTTGGGCAATTGTACTTTATCAAATTTTCTAAAATCTTTGGAATCCAAGAATTGTCGAAAGCTCCGACAATATCTAATTTGAGCATAAGGCAGTTTGATTTTCTAATTAGTGCATTTTGGATATACATTTTAGTATCATAGAGAGCGTCTATTGTACTTTTTTTGCGGTCTGAACCCGAATTGATTGGGTGAAAGTATATCGTTAGATGTTAAGTGATATGTTAGTCTGTTGTTTATTAGTTGTCTAGAACCTTGCTCATGATCGGTAATATTGTTATTGGTCGCAATTTATTTGAGTCTCGTTTTGGTATTATATGTAGTATTCCTTTTTTCCAAGTCTTTGGTATGTAAGTCTTTTGCCATATTCTTTGATAAATTGTAGTTTTATTAATAATGGATAGTTTTTTGAAATATTTTGTATGATATCGGTATTAATTTTGTCATGTCCGGGTGTTTTCTTATTATTTAAGTCATTTATAATCTGTAAAATCTCTGTCTGTTCCAGTGGACTGTCATTTTCGGTATTAGGTGGTATTTTACATATAGATCTTGTGTTAGTTTGTTCAGGTGTTTCGTTAGATGTTATGTCTTGTTTAACTAACGAATTGAGCACATATTCAATAGTTGTCTTGAAATCTAATGTGTGGGTGTTGCCGTCAGTTAGTAAAATTTGGATATACATATATATATATATCTGGGTCTGTAAAAGTGTCCTTAAAAACAGTTAAAAAAGCAATCCTTAAGGACGAAAAAGCTAATTCTAATTGTGGATGGAGAGAGTGGCCAAGGATGTCCATCCTCGGCCTCGAAAAATCGTCAGATCCTGGCAGATCTGTAAAACAGTGTCCTTAAAACAGTTAAAAAAGCAATCCTTAAGGACGAAAAAGCTAATTCTAATTGTGGATAGAGAGAGTGGCCAAGGATGTCCTTCTCGACCTCGAAAAATCGTCAGATCCTGGCAGATCTGTAAAACAGTGTCCTATATATATATATATATATATATATATATATATATATATATATATATATATATATATCTACATTTATATATCTCACGATTTCAAATCTGAAAAAAAAATCCCCAAGCCTGCATAAATTCATTCCAAAAATAACAAAAAATAATTTCAACATACTCAAATCCACACATTACAAACTGACACAGGTCTTAACAGAACATGGACAAACTAGAGCATATCTAAAAAGGTTTAATTTAATAAATAGTAACATATGTACTTATGAAGGATGAGAACATACATTTAAACATATAATTTACGACTGCTTATCATATGACAGACAAGATCCAAACTAATTATGACGCTGTTTTTCAAAGGTGAAAATTGGCCTGTGACAGAATATGACTTGTACAACAAACACAGAGCTGAATTTACAAAATTTATCTATAGCTTGGACTTTGACCAACTGACCATGTTGTTTGACATTAGCATGTTAGTTACCATATATATTAACTAATGGTGTTCGGAAGATCATTGGCCAAAAAGGTATCTCGGGTAGGGAGGTTCATTCTAAACCTATTTAAGGTCACTTACCTATATACAAATTCTTACGGTTTTTTTTAAGACTTTTTTTTGTAAAAATGGCCAAATGCAAATATTTATGCCTTATAACTCCGTTGTTTACTGATATATCAATGCCATTTTTTTTTTTTTACTGTAATTACTAATGCATTATCCATGTAAAATAAAAAAGATATGATGCAAAAAACAAATACCAAAAAAACGAGAGATCGTTAAATCTTGTCGAAGAATTTAACGATATATATATGTGCGTGCATGTGTGTGTGGTGTGTGGTGTGTGTGTGTGTGTGTGGTGTGTGTGTGTGTGTGTGTGTGTGAGTGTGTGTGTGTGTGTGTGTGTGTGTGTTTGTGTGTGTGTGTGTGTGTGAAGGCATTCATAAGTGTTTTCCTTTATTACTCAGTATGTTTTATTTTCGATTAAAATGCAAAGACTTTGCTGCTCTGTTTATTTTCGTAGTTCTGTCATCTGTTATTATTTTTACTTTAATTATTTAGACCTCTTGTCTCCCTCAATCATTATTAGTTAATCTTTATTTATGAATGTTTCCAGTAGATCGCATTCCAATCACTTTTACTATTATGTATTTTTTTAACCTTTTTTTTTTGTAACCACGTACGCTGTGTTTTTTTGTTTACGCTTACCTTGTGAGCACTCCACCACGATATTGTCTCCATGTTACTAGTAAATGTGTAAAGTTTCCGTTTGTTTTTTTCTATAAGTCAAGTGGTTTGAATTTTCATAATTTAGTCGTCAGTCGTCAACATTTTAAACCTATTAAATGCCCAGTAGAGCGGTACAAGGAGGTATAGATATTACAGCTTTCCACATCTCCACGAAGAGAAAATCCCATTTCCTTGTCAACATTTCGCGGAGTCAGAGATCTCGTCGCCGCGATTTTGAAACCAGGAAGCGGCCAAATTCTCCCAGAGAAGGCACGAAGTCTGGTAAGTGGAATTTTGTTCATCTTTCTTGTGCCGCAAACCAGATTAAAGTTTCTTTCTTTTTTTATATATATACAGTCCACATTTGCTTATTATAATTTTATTTCTTATAGTCAAGCTATCAGAAAATCCCCCTTTATTATTTATATAAAATTTTAAAAATAACTTTATACTTTATATTTATTTATTACATATCTAGCATTTTGAAGTTTGTCATTTGGCAAATTTATTATTTAAAATAAATACAGTTTCGATGACGTTCTCACCCACCCACACACACACACACACACACACACACACACACACACACACACACACACACACACACACACACACACACACACACACACACACACACACACACACACACATATATCCGTTGCTAAATCTATTCGCAAGGCTTATGGAGGCACTTTGACTGCAGTAGTAGTTTTGCCCACGGTTCTAGCTAGAAAAGTCATTGGAAAGGGACACATTCGAGTTGGATAGATAAACAGCCGTGTGAGGGAGAAGATTTCCCCACAAAGATGCTTTCGATGCCTAGGATATGGGCACTTGGCCCGCCACTGCAAGGGACCTGACCGAATAAAAAATTGTTTGCGATGTGGTGAAGAAGGGCATCAAGCCAAGGAGTGCACTAGGAAGCAAAGATGTCTCCTATGTACTGAAGGAGGAAATTGCGAACACACAACTGGGAGTTTTGGTTGCCCATTTTATAGAAAAGCGGTTGAGGCTGTAGCTAAGCATCTTAAATAAAGTTTCTACAGCTAAATCTTAATCATTGGGAAGCTGCCCAGGACCTATGCTGCCAAACAATAAGAGAGAAGAACATCGACATTGCTGTGTTTTGCGAGCAGTATAGGAACGTCGATGGATTTTGCAACTGGATGACGGATGATGAAAGCCGCGCAGCTATTTGGGTTAAAAAGGGCCACTTCATTCAAGAAACTCAGTCGAAGAAAACAAAAAAATTCGTTTGGGTGAAAGTGGATAATATCTACATATGCAGTGTTTACGCACCACCGAGTGCCTCTCAAGTAGAATTTGAAGTTCTCCTTAATAGAATTACTCAAGAACTTCGAGGTCGTCATCCTCTTATCATCGCAGGGGACTTTAACGCATGGGCTATTGAAGTTGGGAGAACAATAAGAGGGGCGAATGTCTTTTAGACACATTCGCAGCACTCGATGTTGTGCTCCTCAACACAAGCTCAAGTCCAACGTTCTCAAGAAATGGCAATATCTCAATCATTGATCTGACTTGTGCAAGTGTAAACCTTGCGCATGGTAACACCAACTGGTATGTGAGTGACCACTATACTCACAGTGACCATCAAGCTATCATCTTTGAAGTCACCAACCATTGTGTCAATAGGAAAAAGTTTCAGCGACAGCCAGCAGGTGGAACCATCGATCCTTTGATAGGGATTCCTTTATAGCAATGATGCAGGAAAAAGTTGAACTTACAGGACTTTCCGAAGAGAAAGTTTCACAACTAATGAAGCTTATTTCTAAGGCATGTGATGCATCAATGACGAAGACCTCGAAGAGAAACCAGCAGATGGCAGTTTACTGGTGGAACGAGGATTTAGCAAATCTTCGGCGAGTATGCTTGCGCACTAGGAGGTTAGCTCAGCGTGCAAGAGGTCGACAAACGTATGAGTTCCGAAAGCAAGAGTATAAGGATGCACAAAAAGAAACCTTGTAAAAGCAATTAAGGAGAGTAAGCGCAACAGCTGGAAAAAGTTGTGTAATGAAGTGGACGAAGATCCATGGGGCAGACCCTATAAAACTGTTGTGGCCAGACTAAAAAGATCATGTCTGTCACCACCGAGCTCTCCGGAGTTGTTAGAAAACATAGTTGCGGCTTTATTTCCGAGCAGACCAGATGTTGTCTTTCATAGCAACCAGCTTCTATATGAAGAAGTGCAAGAAATAACCCAGGAAGAACTAGAGCTTGCTTGCATTTAAATAAAGGATTCAAAGGCGCCAGGTCCGGATAACATCCCAAATGTTTGCCTTGAAAGTGGCAATCAAGTCAAGGCCTGAACTTTTCCTGGAGGTATATAATACTTGTATCCGTGAGGAATCTTCCCAACCCAGTGGAAGAAGCAGCGCCTCGTACTTCTGCCAAAGGGTAAAGTACCACCAAACGATCCAACTTCTTATCGCCCGATTTGTCTTTTGGACACTGCGGGAAAGATATTGGAAAGGGTTCTAAGTGGCAGAATAGCTGATTACAGTGAAGGAACTAGAGCGCTATCTGATTACCAGTACGGATTTAGAAAGGGGAGATCGACGATCGACGCAATCGATTTTGTGGTAAAGTCAGCTCGAGAAGCCATCGCTGGAAAAAGATGGAGGAGAGGTGGAAAAAGGTACTGCGCCATTATCACGTTAGAAATAAGGAATGCATTCAATTCAGCACGATGGGATTGCATTCTGGAGGGATTGCGAAGGATGGAAGTTCCACAATACCCTATGAGAATTATCGAGAGTTATTTCTCCGATAGAGTAGTGAGGTATGATACTGATGCTGGACTAAAAACCTATAAAATCACAAGTGGCGTTCCTCAGGGCTCCGTTTTAGGGCCTCTCTTGTGGAATGTTATGTATGATGCAGTGCTAAGACTATGGAGGTAGGGACAGTTACTTTGGGTTTCGCGGACGATCTTGCAATCATATCTTGTGGAAAAATGCTAGAGGAAATTGTCTACAGTGCTAACACAGCTGTAGCCACAATACGCCAGTGGCTCTCATCAGTAGGTCTCCAGCTTGCTGTTCATAAAACCGAGGCAGTTCTCGTTACAAGTAGGAAAATAAGAGAAACAATCACCCTGACCGTTGGAGATTATAATATTTCCTCTCAACCATCTATTAGATATCTTGGGGTGCAGATCGACGCCAGACTAAGGTTTGATGAACATCTGCAAATAATTAGCAAAAAAGCAGCCCAAGTAACGAATGTACTTGCTAGAATCATGCCGAATATGGGTGGCCCCAGACAAAGCAGAAGAAAACTTCTGGCTAGTGTGGCTAGCTCTGCTCTTTTATACGCCGCACCGATCTGGACAACCGCATTCCTAGTGCAGTCATACGCCCGAAAGGTCAATAGCGTATACCGAAGAAGTGCCATTCGTGTCACTAGAGCATTTCGCACTGTTTCATATGATGCAGTGTGTGTTATAGCTGACATGCCGCCCATTGACCTTCTGGCGGATGAACGCAATCGAATCTATCGCCGAAAACGAGAGGAACCGGGTGCTTATTGGCCCTCAATCACCAAGGAGGAGAGAAATAATACTTTACAAAGATGGCAAAGACACTGGGATTCATCATCTTCCGGAAGATGGACCCACCGTTTGATACCAGATATTGTGACATGGATAGCCCGGAAACATGGAGAGGTTGATCATTACCTCACCCAATTGCTTACTGGGTTTCAGGGCCTATCTGTTTCGGTTCAAACTTGACAATGAATCGTCTTGCCCCAATTGCACAAACCTTGAAGAAACTGTAGAGCATGTATTCTTCTGTTGCCCCAAATTTGCAAAAGAGAGAGAAGATCTAGCCAGGACTCTGGGCCATCAGTTGGTGCCAGAAAACCTGGTTAGCCAGATGACTTCTGCCGATGAAAACTGGATTGCTGTTGGAAATTACGAAGCTTACATCTGCAGCAAGCTACGTAAAAAGGAGCGGGAAAGACGAGGCCTCCTAGTGCCTCAATAATTAGCAGTAGAAAATATAAGGTAGGCAAATAGCCAGTCCGCGCCCCCCCCCCCCCCCGAGAAGTAATGCTTGACAGCAGTCCCGCGGGGTGGTGAAGAAGAATAGGGAGGTGGTTTTTAGTGAGTAAGAATCTCACACTGTTGTGGTCTCTCACACGGCCCACTTCTTCTTATGCAAGATTTTCCTCCTCAAAAAAAAAAAAAAAAAAAAAAAAAAAAAAAAAAAAAAAAAAAAAAAAAAAAAAAAAAAAAAAAAAAAAAAAAAAAAAAAAAAAAAAAAAAAAAAAAAAAAAAAAAAAAAAAATAAAATAAAAACCTACACACACACACCATATATATATATATATATATATATATATATATATATGTATATATATATATACACACAGAAAGACTCCTAAAAAAAAATAAAACCTACTCGTTAAGGCCAACATGTTTCCTGTCTCTTTGATTATTGATGGTATCCATTTTCTCGATGATTTTTAATGAAGAGTCTCGTTGAATCTCTTTCAAGATGTACTAGAGAGTTGTTGAAGTGGGAAGTCATTTAAAGTGGTCGAGATGTGTCGGACCCATTGCAATAACTAATGGTCCAAGATAGGAAAACAAAATCGGTTTGTTTTACACATTTTTTCGAATGTATGGGTGTAATCCATCCATTCTTCGGAATGAAAATGTATGTCCCCGCAAATTAAGGACAATGGCGATAAAAAATGGCGCCCATTAGAAGATGTTAGAAAAAATGTAAAAAATGAGTTATTTTATAACTATTAATTTTAAAATCATGTAAAACAAAGATTAATAATTCTGCTTCTTCTTTGTAACGGTGTTTCCCTTCATTGGGTTTTTGTAAAGTCAAACTATCCTTCCACAGTTCTCTGTCCCACCAATCACCCTCAGACCTCTTCCTGCTGTTTCTTCCGCTATCCCATCCTCCCATCTCCTAGCTGGTCGTCCTCTGCTTCTATTTCTCGGAGGGTTCCATTTTCTAACCATTTCAGGTAATCTTCCAGGAGGCATTTGAAGTACATGTCCATACCATATCAATTTCTTCTTCATAACATGTTCCGTCACGCTCTCCGTAATTTCCATTTTTCTCCTTATATCTTCATTTCTTACGCGATCTGCCCTGGTTTTCTGGATACACCTCCTCCAGTAGTCCACCTCGACTACATTTAAATTATCCCTAATAGTTTTGGTGAGAGACCATGTTTCTGCGCCTTATGAAAGATTAATACTAACACACACAGAAAAAAAGACACTTTTGTTATGCATATAACTTGCCGCGCTTTTTGCAGACTAAACAAAAATCCACTCTAAAAACTCAAAAATCGATATATTTATATTTTTCAATTTTTAAAAAAGGTGAAACTATGTCTAACAATTACACAAAACTCACTCTGTCGTGCATTTAGCATTACGATATTTTCGCAGAAAAAAACAATACACCGCTTGTGTAAACAATAAGTTTTAACATACTTTATTAATGTCCGTTCTTAACACATAAGAAATTAGGTTTATTGCTGAAATTAAAAAAAACAAAAAAAAAAAAAAAAAACTGTCATGCATAACTCAAATTCACAATAGCAAACTAGAAATTATATTTCTGTACTGAAGCAATCAGTGCTCTACATTTGTGGAATAATTACAGTTGATTTTCGGACCTTGATGGATAATAACATACTTTAATAAAGGAGGGAACTTGCCTATTGTACTTGCCTACAAATTTATAATCGCTGTAATTTATTTGACTTACAGCCAAACAAAACATATTTATTAATTATTAATATGTCAGGGAGTAGCAGTTATGAATCAGGTACCATGTGTAAAGGCCTGGCGAAAATGTGCAGGTAAAATGTAGGAGAAGGGTAATGCAATATATCATGAGCGTTTTATTATACCTCAGCAAATAATAAGTCTGATTGACCTATGAAAAATTAAAAATGTAGGAAATATTGAATCGGTTTGGTTAACGTGTCATTTAATCAACCACAGAGGAATTAGAAACAGCATCCTGTAAAAAAAACCAAATAGTTCTAGAAGGTTTTATCGGGTTCTAAATTTATGTTTTAAGTTTTAACTCTTATGAAAATAGGTTTAATAGTACTTTGAATAAAACTCACTCTGTCTGCCACGAATTTCTCAGAAGAAATCCATAATCTGATCTTCAAAATTAAAAAACTGAGTTATTTTATAACTTTTAATTTTGAACCTATATCAAAATAGGTTTCATTCTTAATCAAAAGAACCTACCTTGCCACGCATAACCCAAATTCACAACAGCAAATTAGAAATTGTATCATCCTGCACCTTTCATTTGTAGAAAGATCACAGTCATTATCCGGACTTAGACGGGCATTTACATGTATTCATAAGGAAAGGAACTAACTGCCTATTGTGATTGCCTAATTTTTGACTCACAACCCAATATCATATACTCAATAGTTATTAATATGCAAAGGAGTAGTAGCTAAGCATTTTAAGAAAATTGTTTTAGCCTCATTGTAAGATATTTTATTATTTATTTGAATTGTCTTAATTTCTTTTTGCGTTTTAAGAATGGGACAGTTTTTATCTAAGTCATTGTGATCGTCTTTACAATTTACACATTTAGTTTGATTTCCACATTTGTTATTGTTTGGATGTTGTTTTTCACCGCAATTTGTACATATGGAAACTTTTTTACAGTATTTTGTTGAATGGGAAAACCCAAAAACTTATAGCACCGTATTGGATTTGGTATCTATGGTTGAACATCCACAGATATAAACTTTATATCTACTTTTTTGTCCATTTAAGTCTGAAATTAATTTATTGCGGAGATAGAGCTCTGCAAACATTGTGTTTTCACAAATTTTGAATTTTTTCTGTAGAGAGTCAAGTTCTTTGCCGAACAGGCCCCGAACTAGGGAGGGGCAGGGGGGGCACATGCCCAGGGCGGGCACATGCCCAGGGCGGCAGATTTCAGGGGGAGGCGAAATTTGAGAAGAAAAAAATAATAAGTTATCAAAACAATTAAAATATAAAAATGTTACGGGCCACTGGGGGTATGACTAATCAAATCACAACTTAAATACTAAACACTAATTTATTTACAACTTAATAAATACAAATAGGTCCCTTAAGCTACTTAATCTAATAACAATTATACTTAGGTCTAATTACACTAATATGTATATTACACAATACTTATCTTTAATATCTTAATACTAGATGTCACAATTATACATAAGAATCTATTACATTGACACACAGAGACTGTTACTACATTCACTGACACTGTTAATCACTGTCACTAACTCACTGACTGAACTGTCACTGACACTTGACCGATTGATCGTTACTTGATCACTGACACTTGGATACTGCCTGCTAGGCTGGAAGTCGGCCTATTTAAAGCTCCGCCGAACATTCTAGATCTGGCCATATTACAGATCTAGGGCCTTCTGGGGCGCCGTGACCCTTCCAGGCCATTTACCGCCCTTTTCGGCTACCTACTCGCCCATGCCCACGGTACCACCAAACTCACCTAACCGTAACACTGCCCCCTCCTTAAAATTGCTCTGCTCCAGAGCACGGTTTGGAGAAATTAGCTGCGATGAACTTCTTTCGAAGTAGTCGCCATTTGACCTCCAGAAGTTAAATGTGCACACCAATATGACTATCCCAGAGTTGGCAAATGTCTCTTCAAGCATGTGTCTTACGGTCTTCCATTCCAGGCCGTCATATCCACAGCCCAACTTGGGGATGGTGAGCTTAGTGACATGCAGTCTTAAAAGCTGGCTGCGCAGGTCGTTGAGGCTTCGCTGTAGTGCGCCGTACGTTGATTTCTGATGGGAGGCACGCTTGGTAACCAAGTAAAACAGATGCTGGCCTCCGTGCGTTTGGTGAAGCGCCCTTCCAACACTGGGTCCTTGTTGTTCTAATTCTTCAGTTCCGGCAAACTTCTTCCTGAAAACAGTTGCGATCCCTCGAGAGTTTCTCAGATCTTCAGGGACGCAATGGGCCAGGGCATAGTCCACTGGTAGAGAAAAGATGTCTCTGTAGATTGTTTGAGTCACTCCAAGAGCACCTAAAACTTCAGGCCACGCAACTGAGTCGTTTTTGGTCTTAAAGTGAGAGAGATGCCTCACTTGTCGGTCTTCGGTTGGGCCATGATCTCCTTTGAATGGGGCCAGTCTATTAAAGTTGACTACCTTGGGTTTTCCTCTTGGCTGCTTCCTGATCCTATAGCTGATGTCATTAATCCTGTCGATGATCTCATACGGGCCATCCCAGGATCTCTGAAGCTTGGGTGAATAGCCTTGCCTTCTCCGGGGATCATGTAGCCATACCAAGTCCCCAGGCTGGAAGCCACCTTTCTCTCCCCTGATGTCGTAACGCTCCTTCATTCTGTCGCTTTGCTTCTTGAATGGTTGAACGAACCTTTTCGTGGATAGCATTCATTCGCATCCTTAGATTCGAGACATAATCTTCCTCGGCGACTTCTTCATCAGGCTTGAAACCAAATTTCAGATCACAGGGCAAGCGAAGTTCTCTGCCAAACACCACTCTTGCGGGGGTCTGCCCTGTCGTTTCATTAACTGAACTGCGGTAGGCTAGAAGGAATAGGTGAAGGTACTGGTCCCAGTTCCTCTGGTGGTCGGAGACAACCTTAGACAAATACCGACCCATGGTCCTGTTCATGTGGTTTCCATTTACATTTTTCCACTGTACGGTGAACTCCAAGGTGGCCGCCAGATACTCCGTCGTGAAGTTCCCTAAGCACTTCAGGCACTCTTTACCTTGGGACGATGAGCTGTAGTCTGCGCTGATCTCCTTCTGTGTTCTCCAATGCTCGCTTCAGCAGCCCGTTGTCCACTAGAATAGAGTCCCATTGAGCCCAGTACGTTTTTGTATTCTTCGACATTGGAGAAACATCCTGCCAGGGTGGTCTTCTTTGCCCTGAAAGCTTCCACTGCTTTTTTTTTTTTTTTTTTTTTTTTTTTTTTTTTTTCCACATTGCAGTAACCCTGCAATGCACATGGGTGCATGTATTTCTACGCGTACCATCTCTCGACATAACGCGTATTATCATTATATTTGTACAAACATGTTCAGTTATATATATTGCAAAAATATTTTAAAATAATATAGAGATTAATATGAAATATAAAGAATAATTACTTATAGGTATTAGAAGTTAATTAATAAGTACAATAAAAAAAATATTAAATAAATAAGTAAAAGGTGAAGCCAAACAAAATAAGTAAATAAATAAATAAAATAAAATAAAAATAATGTATATAAACAAATAGAGGTAGAATTATATATATATATATATATATATATATATATATATATATATATATATATATATATATATATATATATATATATATAGATATTATAGGTATTAGACAATGTATAGCTATTATAGATTAATTGTTAAATTGTTGAGTTCCATATAATCAACATGATCCACAAATGCATCAAACTCATCAAAGTATTTATCTATGAGATCCTTCTTTGAAGGCGGCCATTTGTCTCCGTTCTGTAGGACTTTGGATATCAGCTTGTATCTGTGTCTTTCCAAATTTCTACAGTCATAAATGAGATGATCGTAAGTTTGCTCACTGTTTCTATCGCAGTTACAAATGCTGTTGTCAATAAGTTTAAATCTGTGTAAGTAACTTTTAGCTCCGCCATGTCCAGTCAAAAATTGGGTAAGTTTGTAATTCATTTTTTCAATGTTTTTTTTCTGTCGTCTAAGGTTTTAATGAATTCATAAGTATGTCTTCCTTTTGTTGAATTTGTCCATCTTTCGTTCCAAGTTTGACGAGTCGTTGTTTTCAAAATGTGCTTAACTGCACTAATTGGTGCTTTATTGAATACAATTTAAAGAGTTGTATCCTTTGCCGCGCTTTTGGCTTCTGTATCTGCCTGCTCATTTCCAAGTAAGCCGGCATGGGCTTTTATCCATTTGAAGGAAATTTGTATTCCATGACTGTAGCAAGTGATCAATTCTCGCCTGATTTCTTCTACGAGGAATTCATGGATATTTATATTTTTGATTTTAAAAAGGCTAATTTGGCTATCCGTGTGTATACAGTAGTCATTATTGGTAACACGGCCTTTAATAAATGATATGGCTTTAAGGATAGCAAACAGTTCGGCTTGGTTGTTGGAGCAGTAAGGTCCTAGCCTGAATCTCCCTGTATACAACAATTCCTCTTTCTCAAATGCAACAAAAGCAGCACCCACTCTTTCTCGCTCCTTACTGCCATCTGTGAAAATATTAATTGTTGATATTCCGCTGATATTTGGGGTCACATTGGGGGTTATAAGTTCTTTTGGATGTATCCATGTTTTATAGTTAGGTATTTCATCAATTTCAATATGTTCTAGATTAACCACATTTTCTCTAAGGGTCACATATCTGTATTTGTTTAAAATTTCTATTTGTAGTAAAACTAATTGGTATTATGTTGGCAAGTATACATGAGGTATCATAGGCTATTGTTCGGTATCCTTTTATAATTTTTATACCAATGATTCTTTGAATAGATTCTAATTTTTTTAGATTTTTCTTATATTTCAGTGCTTTGTGCCAAACTTCTATTGCATAGGTCATCGTTGGTAGAATGGCAGCCTTGTATATAGTTGTGAGAATGTCCGAGTTTAACCCCCAACTCAATGATGCAGTTTTGGACAGTCCATGGGTAATTTTTAGAATTCTATTTTTTAAATTAGTAATATGTTTGGCCCAATTTAACTTTCTTTGTAATGTTAAGCCTAGGTATTTTATTTCATTAACTTGAGATATTTTTCGGTTATTTAATATAATATTAAGATTAGGGATACTATGTTTCCGAGAGAATATTATGAATTTAGTTTTTTCAGGTTGAAAGTTCAATTTATTTTTTCCAGCCCATGTGCTTAGTTTATCCAAGATCTCATTGCATTGTAGTTGGAGCTGATAAAATAACTTTGATTTAAGTAACAGCAATATGTCATCTGCATATACAATGACTTCAGCTTCTTCCAATTAACAATCTTGAATATATCGTCCATTATTATATTCCAAAGGAGAGGGGAGCAGCAAGAGCCCTGAGGCGTTCCTTTACTTTGCCATTTAGTAGAAACTGCATCTCCTAATTGGATTTGACTTTTACGGTTTGTTAAATAATTTTTAATTATTAGATAAATATTTTGGGGGCATGATCTATCGTGCAATGATTTCAAAATCGATGGCCACCAGGCGTTATCAAATGCTCCTTTAATGTCTAATGACACTGCCAATACATGTGATTTCTGTTGAAATGCAGTTTCAACAAAAGTAACTACTTTGTGCAATGCACCAACAGTATTTTTTTGTGGAATAAATCCGAACAAATTTTCGTTAAAAGGAACATTTCTTGCCAAATATAGCAATAAGCGGGAGGAAATTAGTTTTTCCATAATTTTTCCAGCAATTGGAATCAAAGAAATTGGTCTGAATTTTTTAATATCAGGTCCTTTCGGGATAGGGATTATTTTTGAAATCTTCCATGGTTCGGGAAATAAACCTCTAATGAAGCAAGTCTTATATAGCGTATGAATAAAGTTCGGAAAAATATTGAAGACATTTTTAAATATTATTGGTGTTATTCCATCAATCCCAGCTGCTTTATTATTATTTAAGTTATTTATTGTATCCTCAATTTCTTTATTTGTTAGTGGGTCGTCTATTTCAGTATCAGGGATTGAATTAGCGATCGATCTTATATGTTTGTGATATTCAGTCTCTTTGTACTGGTCATCCGTTGGGAAAAATTCTTCTATTAAGTAATTTAATGTATCCTGTAAACCGACTGTATAAGATCCATCTGATTTTTCAATTGTTTGGAATTTTGTAGATGGTTTCAACTTATTAGTAGCATATTTATATGGAAAGGACCATGGTTTTCCTTTCGGTATATTTGTACAATAATCTTTCCAACAGTTTATTTTCTGCATTTTAATTGTTTTCTTATATAATAGTCTTTGTTTTGTATATGTGTTACGCCTTTCTTCTCTCAAAATATCATTGTCAGTTGTTTTTTGATAAATACTCCTAAGCTTTCTAGTTGTTTTTCGTAATTTATTCAACTCATCCGTCCACCATGGTACCTTCCTATGCACAACTTGTCTTGATTTAGCAAAAAGGATATTACATGTCTTACGTAAGCATGTATTAAAGTTAATTAAAGTTCGATCAATACCAATCGTATCTAGTGACATAGTCAAGATTTCATCAGCTGTTATGTCTTCGTTATTTAAATCACTAAACTTTGTTTTGATGTATTTTATTAATAGTTCCTTGAAGGTATCCCAGTCAGCATTTTTTGTGAAATATTTTATTTCGTAATGTACAAATTGGTTTGATGAAGTATCTTGAAATATGTTAAATTTGAATGTTCTGTGATCAGAAAGGTTTTCCTCATCCATTATCATCCAATTTCGGATAAACCTAAACATGGAGTGGTTACACAAGGTTAAGTCTATATTACTCTCTCCTCTGGCGGATGAGAATGTAGATAATTTTTCATTTGTATTTATTATAAATAATTTACTGCTAGTGATAAGGGATTCGAGGATTTTCCCTCGCCTATTAGTTAATTTATCAAAACCATAATTTGGATCTACAATTCGAATCAACAGAAATTAGAATTTTTTTTATCATTAAACTTTTTTAAAACTGTTTCAAGTCTTGAAAATTCATCTTCGACTTCAATATTTATGTCAAAATATGCACTAACTAAGATATATTCAGTTTTATTCCATAATAGTTTGCACTACTACCAGGTCTTCAGATGATACATCATCTATTAAAATTGCTTTAATTTCGTTTTTAGTAATGATAATTGAAGCTCTTGGGTTCGCATTGCCCCTTGATATACTTGATAACTATTGGGAAAACCACATGTTTTATATAACCTTGTATACGGTTCTTGTGTTAAGATGATATCTAAATTATAGCGATAAATAGTATCTATCAAGCTCCAGGTGGCAGTGGCAGAGTGGTGTAGATTGATTTGTGCCAAATTTAATTTATTATTTTGCTTAACCATATGTTTTAATGAGATATGTTGCAAATAAAACCTTCTTCCTGATAATATTACTTTGGTTGCTAATGTTAACGTATGTGTTATCGGCATGGTTATCGGCTATTTCCCTACTACACTTATTGTCAAGATGATAACTTTTAGGATTGATGAATTAAATGCCACTTCTATTGAGATTATTTTATTTGAAAACTAGTTTCGAATGCTAAACATTCATCTTCAGTTCTAAAACATACAATAAAATTTTCAACACATCAGTACTATGTTACATAGATTAAATATAAATTTAAATAAGGTTTTTAAAAAGATAAGACAAGAAATCAAGCATAGGCACTCACCTTCGAGGTAACTAAAACACTGAATTTGTGAGAAGTAAAAGGGGGGGCAGGTAGGTTAAGTGCCCCCCCCCCCCTTTTACTTCTCACAAATTCAGTGTTTTAGTTACCTCGAAGGTGAGTGCCTATGCTTGATTTCTTGTCTTATCTTTTTAAAAACCTTAGTATATTTAATCTATGTAACATAGTACTGATGTGTTGAAAATTTTATTGTATGTTTTAGAACTGAAGATGAATGTTTAGCATTCGAAACTAGTTTTCAAATAAAATAATCTCAATATAAGTGGCATTTAATTCATCAATCCTAATTGTATTGATCCTTCTATATCATCATGCGTACCTCAAGTGATGATAACTTTTTGTTATAACCATAATGTTTATTCTAATAATATTATGTCTTTTAGGTTTGTCAGTCATAGTCAGTATTGGCTATTATTCTGTTAATGGCCGCCTTAAAAGAAGGACAATTTTTAGACATAGATGAATGATTAATATCTACTTGCCTGTTATTATTGACTCGATTGTTGTAATTGATACAATTGATGCATTTGTGGACTTCAGCTTGGCACTCCCTCAGACAATGAGAGCCCGCGCATAGCGGACAGGTAGGTTGGGTTGCAGTGCATATCTTCTTGGTGTGACCTAGCCTGGAACAGTTGAAGCACCTCGGGGCTGAGTGGTAATCTTCCACTGGGCAGGTCACAAAATCTACTCTCGCTCTACCGGCCAACAGCAGCCCTCGGTGTCGCTTCCACAACAGCATGTCTCCAAATTTTTTTCGGTCGTCCTCGGTCCGTTATCTTCTGTTTATTGGATAGAATTGTTCTAAATATAATATCTCCATCCTCTAAATGATTTTGTTCTATTATTGTTGGTGTCAGCTCGTCTTTCGTTATATCTTCGGGGATATTCTTGATGATAATTAAAGGTTGATGTTTTTTCATGGGTTTTACCTTATTTTTTGTTCCATGATTATTGCATATTTCTTCTGTAATTACTTTAAGATCAGCTTCAGATTCAGAACCAACAATTAAGCTACCAGTTTTTTTTTTGTTTCTTTTAAAGTTTTAATTCCGATTTTTAATTTCCTGGTATTAATTGCATTTTTAAATAAACTTTTGGTGTCTTCTGTACCATCAATATTTACTTTTTCAATTATGGTTTTATATTCTTTCGGTTTACTTATTTTGTTGCCTGTAATTTCAGCACTGCTTTCCACTGCTTTATTGGTTTCAAATCAGGGTCCTCGTCTTGTTCCTTCGACACCTCTGCATCTTACCAACTGTCGATGACAACAGTAGTCCTCATCACTGTCGCCTGCTTCTCCTCTTGCCGGGAACAGTAGCTGCATTTTTCGTCACAAGGTCTCCTCGAGAGTGCATCTGTATTCTTATGAGTGTTTCCCGAGCGATGGACAGACTCAAAGTCATATTCCTGAAGGCGCTCAATCCACCTCGCAACTTGTCCTTCTGGTGACTTGAATCGCAGTAACCACATTTGAGCCGCGTGGTCCGTTCTCAGGAGAAATCTTCTTCCGTACAGATATTTATGGAAGTGCTCTATGGATTTTACAACTGCCAGAAGCTCCTTCCTCGTGACACAGTAGTTGCGTTCTGGGGCTGATAGTGCCTTGCTGAAGTAGCCATTTACTCTTTCCTCCCTGTCTTGCAACTGGGAAAGTACACTTCCAATAGCGGTGTTACTGGCGTCAGTGTCGAGTATGAACTTGCCTTCGGTGCGTGGATAGCTTAGGATAGGAGCACTACTTAGCCTGTTTTTCAGCTCCTCGAAGGACTTTTGGCACTCGAGGTCCTCTTTCCAAAAATAAAGTATGTTTTTGTATTCATGTCTCTAGATAATATTTAACTTTGAATTGAAAAAGACACAAAGAGAATCAATATCTATAAAATTTATAATTAATCATAAGGTCAATAATTCATCGTTTTACTTTTATTGCTAATTGCTTCAAAATATAGAAGAGAAAACATGGCGGTTTATCAGTATCACATTTGGAAATTAATGTCCAGTAATAGTTATAATTATCATTAGATATAAGCCATCCTAAGCTGCATAGTTTGTCTGAAATACGGTTGGAACTCCACTCACAAGACTACTGAGAGTTTTAAAATATGGGTTAGCAAGCTCTAGAAGTTAGGACTTTTATACACCTCTAAGAAGTTGAAGAGACACAAACTTTGTAGGACCTATGATAATCAGAAAATCAAAAAGTCAAAGTTTGGCTTACTTAATTTTAAAATTCGTCTCGGTTTGTACTCCACTAAGTTCAAAACATTAGAAAACAATATGTTGATACTGAAATTGAAATAAAATTATAATGATTTTAAATGAAAAATAACTAAAAATAAATTATGTTTTTTGCCATATTTTATTCTGAAGGCTAAAGAAATCGCTATGGAATTAATAGAACTCTCAAGCTCTATTAGCCTTAACCAATAGTAAACACATATTTGTCACTAATTTAACGAAAGAAAAAACTTTAATAAAATGAATTTCAAACAGTTTTTTGCTCATTTGGCCCACTGTGCGCCAGTCCTATCACGGTTGGATTAGTGAGATTCTACTGTAATGATTGAATTAAGACAAGATATAAAGCCCGATGAACGTATATTTCTGTCGGATTTTTCGGTGAAAGACTTTAAACCAAAGTAACGAAATATGTTTACAATTGAAAGGTTTTTTTTTTTTTTTTTTTTTTTTTTTTTTTTTTCCATTTATGTTAAAATCCTATCACAATAATTTTTTTAAAGTATCGTTTGGTAGTAAAGATGTCACTGGAGTCAAAGAAGAAGCCAAGCAGCCTTAACACAGAAGACACCCTTAGCAAGAAAATTATAACTACTGGTATTAAACTAAAAGTTCAATTTTAAAATTGAACTTACTTTTAAAAGTTTTTAAATTCATCTTGCAATATTTTAGATGAAGTTAAAGTTAAAGAGGACAAACTTTACAATAAACTGAGTACTACTGGGGTCACGAATGAACATAAATTATATCGTCTAGACCCTTTAACTGGTCTTCAAATTCCGATTAAATTCCGCAAAATATCTACCCCAGCTCATTCAATGTCTGAATATTTTGCCAAAACAGGAACATTTCGCGAGATAGCTTAGGTATCTCACGAACTTAATCAAAATTTCATATATTGGATCGGGTACTGAACACTTGATAGTATTCACTGATTCTTATCAGTTTTTTGTCCCTGCTGTGGAGAACAATGTCTCGCTTTTCAAACACGTGGCCAACAATCAAGAAAGCAACTTCGTTAGCGGTAGGAGTATTGCAACGTCCTCGGTGAACATTTGAAGGCTTTTTGTCAGCGGTGATAAATCTTATAGATCCTGGAAATCTTGTAGATCTTTGGTGACAGACTCAACAGCAGCTCTGAAGTCCTTGATATACTCGTTATGTTCATGAAGAATTTTCTGGAGTTGGTCTAAGAATGCAGGCTATCACCAACAAAATTTACCTTAATAAAAGACGGTTGCTGTTGTGTTTCAGGCTTCAAACTCACTATTCAGTGATATATACCCGCCCTCGCGCTTTAAATGTTGGCATTATATCTCCATTTTTTATCTCTTTTGCTCCTTATTTACATGTATTGTATATCTGTTTTTCTTCGATGGTTTAGTATATTCATATTTTTCGTTACCTTCCTTTATTACTAATTGATATTTTTCTATTTTTATGCATTTATCTCGATCGCATAACCATACTTGCGCTGCACTAGATTCTTGTGAGTGAATCGTTTCAAGATCTGAATTTCCTCGTGTTAGTGGCATATCTAATTCTTGTATTAGTGATTCGTATTCTGGTAAATCCCAGATAAGATCTTGTAAGACTTCGTCTAGATTCATTTCTTCGGATAGATTTAGTTTCGTTATTTGACTATTTCTTGAAAGCGCGTCTGCTACATAATTTGTCTTTCCTGTACGTGTTTTATATCGAACTCAAATTCTTGCAGTTTCCATATCCACTATCATTATTCTCGTGTTTCTATTTTTCATCGTGAATATCCATGCCAATGATTTATGGTCTGTCTGAAATGAGAATTTGGTACTATATAAATCGGGTTTGAAATGTTGGGTTGGCTATATTACGGCTAACAATTCCTTATCTATTGTTCTATAATTAAGTTCTGCTTTTTGCAGAACTCTGGAGGCAAACGCTATTGCTATGTCCTTTTGTGATAATTCTGATTCTAAAGCTTGATTACTTGCATCCATTGTAAGAATAAATGGTTTTTTCCAATTCGAATAATTTAGGATTATTCGGAGATATATAGGATGTTATGAGATCGATTGTTTTACATGCGTTCTTTATTTATATCATTTTATAAATTTTCGTTTGTAAAGATGGCATAATGGTTTAGATATTTTTGCGTACCCTTTGACAAATTTTCGATAATAACCAGAAATTGAGGTGTCTTTTTTTCATCATGTGATATAGGAAAATTTAGGATTACTTCTATTTTGTTAGGGTCGGATCTTAGTCTTTCAGTGTTACAATGTAGCCTAAAAATATTTAGTAGTCATTTAAAAAAATCAGTTTTGTCTAACTGCATTGATAAATTATGTTTTTTTAAGCCTTCGAAAACCTGTTTTAAATTTCTTAAATGTCCCTCCTGTGACATTAGGACTATTGTCGAAAATATTATTGCTCCTTTTAATCTGTTCAAGAGATCGTCTATATTAGGGAGAGGAAAATTATCTTTTATTGTAGATTGGGTTAGCTTTCAGTAATCTATCACCATTCTTACTTTCTTTATTCCCGATGCGTCCATTTTCTTTGGAACTATCCATAGTGAAGAGTTATATGGCGACTTACTCGTTCTAATAATATTTTTAAACAATTTTTCCACTTCCTCGCGAATTTTTGTTTGAATGGGTTAAAATTCCTAGTATAAATAGGATTTTCGTTGGTAGTAAAGAAATTTTTTAAGTAATAATACATAAGTAATTTTATGTTTCAATAAACCCGTTATTTTTAATTGTTCATTTTCTTTTTTTATTATATCTCCGTGTACACTTATTATGTTGTAACGTAATAAGGAGAACTATCCCCTTTGATAAGGAGTATTTACTGGTTAGCATGGACAGAATAATGACAACATGATTATGTTTTTGGTTTTGTGTTTATTGATGTTGTAATTAATTATTAAATGCCCGTTATTATTGCGGTAATATTAAATAATATTGTTCTGTGTGTGTCTGTATTAATTATATTGTTAATTGTTATTTATTAATAAGCTGTGAATTGAAAGTCCCTATGTTGTGTTTGTTACAAATTGGTAGATAGATAGATAATCATTTTATTTATAAAAGACAATTCTCGTACAAATGGGAGTCGGGTACATTCCCAGACAATTCTACATTTATTTACATAATGGGAAAGAATATGAAATAAAAATACACTTTTTACATTCAAATACATGAATTAATCTAATAATAAATTAAAGAGAAATAAATATAAGGAGGAGTTCTCTCTGTTACCTATTTAAGTCCATTAATGAGCTGGTAAGTTTATACAAATTTGTATGGATACATATAAAATTTTTAAATACTGGTTTTCATTATATATATTTTACTGATGTAATAATAAATAATGTTTATTTTTTTTAATATCAGGAATATTTAAAATATTTTCAAATTGGCACTGTCATTGGTGTTTGTGATAAAGGTCTACAAGTAGGTTTTTCTGGGCTCATTGAATTTAGAGCAGTGCAGTAGCAGGTGACTCATGCAATCATCCACAAAATGCTCACAGAAAGTACAATATTTGTTTTCTTCAAGTAAAATTGTTCTTCAGATACATCTTGATAACGGAAACGGAAACTCTTAATTGACTCACAATTCTAACTTTATGGAAGCCAACTTTAAATGTTCAAGCCAACTGCTTCTCCAATGTTGAAACTTCTAATTGGGTTAGCTGCAGAATTTTAAGCCCTTTTGATATGTATGGACAAAAGGTGGGTCGTTATTTTTTTGCGAAATATCATCTTTTTGTTGTATCAAATAATTTCCCTCAATATATAAAAATTTCTCTTTGCAACCTAGTGATTCGAACTTGTGTAACCCAATTGAACTCATATTCGTGCTTGTTTCTTATTTTATCAAGCTCAATAAGCCTATTAAAGCAAACACGCGGAAGCCTGTCTTTAGACATGTTTAAGAGTTTCGTCCACAAGTTTATTAGCTTCTTTATAAGAAGTACTTTAATTGGGTAGTGACCCGTTTCTAGCCGTACTATGAAGTTGGGAGTGTTTCTTTGCCAGAAAAAGATTGACTTTATAAAGCGGGATTGAATAACCTCTATCGGTTATATATATTTCAATGCCCAAACTTCAGCAGCATACATCAGAGGGGAGGAAACCATGGCATCAAAAAGGGCTGTTTTTGTCTCCCATATATCGCTCTTACCTTTTCTAAGTATATTTTTAACCTTTACACATGCTATAAACGATTTCTGTACAATATGGAAATATTTTTAAATTGGAAGGAATGACACTTGTTCTCGATTTTGGATTTTGTTGTTTTCTCCAGTTTCCCGATGGAGGTTTGTTAAAAATTGTTGAGATTGCGGGTCTCCCTCTTAATCTCTTTAAATAATTATGAGGATTTTTGTTATCATGTGGCCTTACATTTAATAATTCCGTGATCAATTGTTCTCGAGTTCGAGAATCCTGATATTTATTTTTTAGATAATTTAGGATTCCTTCTACGCTATTAAATCTTTATCGTGTGCGGCTGCGGCTACTTTCCCTCTTAATTCACATAATAAATCGCCCAAAATAGTAAAAAAAAAAAAATTCGAAAGATATGTTCTTAAGTTTGGTCTTATTTTTTATCGTATCCTTTTCTAAACTCGAATTAAGTGGTCTGGCAACCGAAAGCCCGGATTTTATGTCGTGGATAACTAACCCGAAAATAAAATAAAAACGATTTATCGACTATTTTTTAGAATTTTGTAAGGACTTATTGTTAACTCTCATTTTTAATTTGAGGACTAATTTAGGTCTTAATATACAACACTATACTCATACTCAAGGATGACGCTTTATTACTTCTCTCCAAAACACAATGTCTGCTACATCTCATTTGTACACTATAACCTTCCTCTCACTGCTGACAATATACAATAAACAATATAACATTTTCTCCACACAATTAATATTATTTAAAACAAACTATAATATAAAACTTGATTGACATAAAAATAACTACATATTTTTACACTTCCCCCCAATCCAAGTTTTATATAAACCAAATTCCTTTTCTTTTAATTTAAATCTAATAAACCTATTTTACTTAAATATAATACATAATATTTCTATTTACAAATTTAGTTAGTACATCTGCTTGCTGATCTTTTGTATTTACATATTTAATGATGATAGTTCCTTCTTGAACCTTTTGTTTAATAAAATTATACTTTATGTCCATGTGTTTTAACCTCTTACACAAGAAACCTAATTATAAGTCTTACTAATACCGTACTCCGAAAAATCCATAAAACACAGCAGAATAACTTGCCACAGCATATTCGCTCCTTACTAATTGAAAAATGCAGAGAAATTCGGAGGGACATTCTTGGTTCTTGTTCAGGGCACTAAACTAGACATTCCTAAAAAATTTGAACTGGTATTTTTAGTTTCTCTGATTTTCTGTATTACCCTCAGGCTCATTATCTTGTGCAGGTGTTTCTTCTGAAGTCACTATGTCACCTTTCACCCATTTTTCCTGATTGAGTAGGTTTTCATCAAAAATAACACTTCGTCCTAGAACAAATTTTCTTAATATTGGATTCCATAGTCTCCATCCACCACCCTGGGCATATCCTATCATTATTAACTTCTCACTTTTGGGATCTAATTTCTTCCTACACTCTTTGGGTATATGTTTATATGCAACACTACCAAACATCCTAAGGTTACAAAGATTAGGTTTCCTACCTTCCCTTTTAACCTCTTTTGATCAGGATTCCTAATAGCTTTAATGGTACTTTGATTATCCTCATATAGTAAACAATTATTACAATTTATATCTAACTCTTTTAACAATTTTAATTACCAACATGCTTCAACCGTTGCCTCACATAATGCAACATATTCAGCCTCAGCCGTACTTAAAGCAATAACATTTTGTTTTTTTGTTCTCCAAACTACTGTATTACCAAATACTTTAAATAGATAACCTCTAGTAGAGGCTCTATCCTCTAATGAAGATGCCCAGTTAGCATCAGCAAAGCCCACTAATGGATTATTATCCCCTTCAGTGAAAACTAAGTTATAATTTAATGTCCCCTTAATATATCTTAGTATACGTTTAAGTGCTAACCATAAATCATGACATGGCTGGGATTGATACCTACTTAAATAATTTAAAGATGCAGTTAAATCAGGTCGAGTGCCTATGGTAGCATACATTAGGGAGCCAATAAGAGATCGACATTTATGTTCCAGGCTCATATCTACAATACAACCTTTGTCAATTCTGAAATTACGGTGTCTCTACAGGATTACAATCGTGCATGTTGTATTTTACTAAAAAATCCTTTAAATATTCCTTTTGATCAATCCATAACTCATTTCCAACCCGTTTCATACAAAAACCTAAGTCCCTTAGATTATTTTGACCCATATCTTTCATTTTAAAATTTGAATTCAGGAAGTACTTCAATGAATGGATATCAGCCCTATTTCCTCCTAATATAAGTAAATCATCAACAAACAAAAGTACATATAAATTATTATTTTTAAATAAACAGTAATCATTTTCACATCTTATAAAGCCTGCCCTTTCCATTACTTCGATGAATCTCTCATACCAATATTTACGGGATTTTTTAAGACCATATAAAGATTTATTTAATTTTAGGACACAAACTTGGGGTACATCAACTCCACTTGGAGGCTTTAAATAAACACATTCATCAATCCTACCATACAGAAAAGCCCCTTTAACACCCATTTGGTGAATTTCATATTTTCTTACAACTGATAGCGACAATAAAAACCTTAAAGTCTGCATTTTTAAAACCGGGGAGTACACATCTTGGAAATTTTCCTTCTGTTGGAACCCTTTCACCACTAATCTAGCCTTGTATATTTTAGTTTTATCTTGCTGAGTT
Source organism: Euschistus heros (assembly GCA_003667255.2). NCBI lineage: Eukaryota > Metazoa > Arthropoda > Insecta > Hemiptera > Pentatomidae > Euschistus > Euschistus heros. Next base: position 51,994 of record RCWM02001099.1, read on the forward strand.
TTTATTGCAAATACCCACTTAGTATCAATAGGTTTAATGTTTCTTGGTTGCTTTACTACTTGCCAGGTCTGATTCTCTTCGAGTACAGCAAGCTCCTCCTTGACTGAACCCATCCAGGCCTCTCTGTCTTCTCTACATTCTAGCTCTTCATATTTTTGAGGCAGGTCTGTTCCTTCAGAAAGTAAAGCAAACATAGCCTCCTCTTCATCGGTCCTCATCTCCATCTCGTAGTCTCCATGCCAAGCCGGCTTTCTACGAATTCTCTGTTCTCTTTCTGATTCTTCAATTTGTTCTTCCTGAGGTGCCTCTTCCTGTATTTGTCCAATAGATATTTCATTGACTGTATTACCCTCAGGCTTATTATCTTGTGCAGGTGTTTCTTCTGAAGTCACTATGTCACCTTTCACCCATTTTTCCTGATTGAGTAGGTTTTCATCAAAAATAACACTTCGTCCTAGAACAACTTTTCTTAATATTGGATTCCATAGTCTCCATCCACCACCCTGGGCATATCCTATCATTATTAACTTCTCACTTTTGGGATCCAATTTCTTCCTACACTCTTTGGGTATATGTTTATATGCAACACTACCAAACATCCTAAGGTTACAAAGATTAGGTTTCCTACCTTCCCACATTTCACTAGGGGTTTTGTTTTCAAGAGATACAGTTGGGCTCCTATTACTAATATAAGCTGAATAATAAACAGCTTCACCTCACATATCTTTAGGTAGATTTGATTCTATCAAAACAGTACGGGCTTTATCTAATAATGTCCTATTCATTCGCTCTGACACTCCATTCATTTCTGGATTTAACGGGACTGTATATTCAATTTTAACACCATTATTTTTACAAAAATTTCTCAAACCCGAACTTACATATTCTCCTCCATTATCAGATCTTAATTTCAGCAAATTACAATTAAAATGTTTTGTCACATATTTATAATATTCACAAAATTTATCATACACCTCATATTTATTTCTCATTAAATAAACCACCACAAAATGAGTAAAATCGTCTATAAAAGTAACGAAGTATTTATTACCATCCCATGACTCTGGTGTAATCAGACCACTAACATCAGTATGTTCTAACTCTAGTGGTTTTCTGGCTCTAACTCTAGTACCATCAATGCAGTTGGGTTGACGAGACATTTTACCAAGAATACAATTTTCACACTGATAATTATCAAATTTAACATTTGTTAAATCATTCAAACCATCTACCATACTCTTCTTTACCAAATTTTCAATATTTTTAAAACCTAAATGTCCCAACCTTCTGTGCCATAGCTCTAACTTGCTATCATTTTTGCAATTGGTTTTCATTAACGAACCAAAATAAGCTTTGGGTTTTTCTGCATTCATTTTTACTGTATATAAGGACCCTTCCTTATTTCCCTGAAAGCCCTGACTCTATTATTACAAAATATAACTTTTAAACCATTCTCTTCTAATTTAGAAACTGATAAAAGATTTTTTCTTATTTCTGGGACATAAAAAACATTTTTCATAGTACATGATGAAACTATCTCATTTCCAACATTAACATTAGCTAAACTAGTACCTACCCCTATTGCTTCAAGGCAAAAACATCACCATTTTTAGCAGCACATATTTTTTTTCGGCACTGATAATTTTGAGGTAACGGTTCGGATCGGCGACACCACCAAACTAGGTTGACCCGCGCTACACCGACCAGTTCGATCCTTACGCTTCACTTCATGTTTACATTTTTCGATAGTTCATTCCTATAACCTCACATGTAAACAATCACTTCTACAGTTTCAACTTGGATTGTGGGTAACGGTTCAAATCGGCGACACCAACCCCTAAACCCGCTCAGAATACCTTTTACCGATTCTAACCTTGTTCCGATTTATTTCGATGATCTAGTCGCTGCTTTTAGAGGGGGAAGGTTATTCTCCTACATTTACTGAGAAACTCTAAATCCCTGTTAAAAGTACTATTAACTTCTGTTTACCTTCTAATATTAATATGAGAAATAAGGAAATATTAAAGTGGAAATAAGGAAATATCGAAATATAAGACACTAAATCAATTTTTAATTAATATTAATTTAATCAACAATTAATATACTACTGAACCACCAGTAAAGTTAATTCCTGATGAACTTTCTCTCAGAGAAGTGAAAATAACAAATTATAAATATAAAAAAGACAGAATCCTTAAGTATTTATTTGGCATAACTCCTATTTATTTAACATTTGTAGCTACATGTTTCGGAGATAATGTTTCATCATCAGGCTTCTAATTTTTTTTAAAAACACATTAATCTATAACATTACACCAATAGTTCTACAATTATATGGTGATGTGTCATTTACCTCTTAATCTGTGATTATTTTCACATTGTCAATTCTCCATGTTATAGGCCATTATATAATATAAGACAGAATCCTAGTTGAAAGTGAAGATGTTAATTTCTGCTATATTTTTCTAATGGGAAGTGGAAATAAGAAAACATAAAAAACCTGTGATATACTTTCTCACATTTATTTATAAACTGATATGTTTATTGAATTAATTATACAATCTGTCTCACTTTAGCACAAAAAAGTAATATGGATGACAAAGAATCCATTCACAAAATATGTATACTGAAATTTTATCACTGAAATTGAAACAACAAATACAAATATATAAAACACCAAATCCATGTACAAATAAATCTTGTTAAGTTTCATAACACTTTTACAAGTTGTAAATTTAATCACCTAAATTGATAGAACAAATATAAATATGTAAAATACCAAATCCATGTACAAATTAATCTTCTTAAGTTTTATAACACTTTTACACATAAGATTAGATGAAATAAGAAAACATGAATTCATAAAACACTTAATCCTTTATGAAACTCATTTTGTGAAACTTCTGCTTCACTTATTTACATTTAAGAAGTCTAAATATCAATATAACAAACTAAACAACACAATCCAAGTTGAAACTGTAGAAGTGATTGTTTACATGTGAGGTTATAGGAATGAACTATCGAAAAAAATGTAACATGAAGTGAAGCGTAAGGATCGAACTGGTCGGTGTAGCGCGGGTCAACCTAGTTTGGTGGTGTCGCCGATCCGAACCGTTACCTCAAAATTATCAGTGCCGAAAAAAATATGTGCTGCTAAAAATGGTGATGTTTGCCTTGAAGCAATAGGGGTAGGTACTAGTTTAGCTAATGTTAATGTTAGAAATGAGATAGTTTCATGTACTATGAAAAATGTTTTTTATGTCCCAGAAATAAGAAAAAATCTTTTATCAGTTTCTAAATTAGAAGAGAATGGTTTAAAAGTTATATTTTGTAATAATAGAGTCAGGGCTTTCAGGGAAATAAGGAAGGGTCCTTATATACAGTAAAAATGAATGCAGAAAAACCCAAAGCTTATTTTGGTTCGTACAGTGGTTATATGTACATAACAGGTATTTTGAAGATCAATATTTAAAATTAATGTTTAAAACTATTGTTTTTTCATCAAAAATAATTTAGTATTTTCAAAATAATTTCTTCTAATCTTTAAATAGTATTTTAAGGAGAATGAAATTATATGAAGAGCGTTTTATAAAAAGTGCGTAGTTTGTAGACTTGTACTGCGGGTTGCATACCCCATTGTATTCGGTGTGGCGGACTCACAGAATACTGAATATAATAGAAGGGGCAGAGGCACTAGTGCCGTGAGGTTTCCGTGGCTCCAGGTTGGCCGGCTCTCCCCACCATCTTCACCCCTGGCAGATCCACCTCAGGCTTATTTACATCTTAATCATCTAATATTTATGCTTCAACTCTTACGAATTTTATTGGATTCCATCTAATTGTTCAGAAATTTATCACGCTCATGCATAGGTAGGTAGTTTAGCAACGAAAATAAAACAAAATATTACCAAAAGAAAATTTGTTTATTGAAATTAAAAACAAAAGATAACTGAAATACTTTATTTTACAAATTTTTTTTTATTACTGGCCTTTAAAAAGGACTAATTTATTACATTTTGATCTTATTTTATTTTTATGTATATCATTATTGTTGTTTTTCTAAAAATGGTGGTTCGGACTTGAAAAAATATCATTCCGATCGATCTGATCAATAACGAGTAATGAGAGTCATCTTCTAAAAAATGTGGAGATCTAGAAAAAATGTTTTTCACAAGACATTGTTTTAGAAGTAATGAAAGAAAATTTTCTATTCTCCTGTTGATTAATTTATTCTGTTTTTCCGCGACTTTCATTATTTGTTCACGAATTTCGCAGATATTCACATCTTTATCTAGAATTATATGTCGATCCTTAACTGTAATTAATCCTCTTGCCTCTTTATCGAATGTACCTTCCACAGCTTCTAGGCAAAGTTCACATTTCAATAATGAATTCAACCTAGCAACAATGAAACCTAGAACAAATAAAAAAATTGTACTGTTGAGTGGCAACACTGGGAGAGGAGAGGTTGTCTTGGTTGTTATGATTGATGGAGCGTCATGTGCTCATGTGTTGTGTAGTAAATGGTTGTTATGAATAAAGGATAGTGCTTATAAACTGGGTGTAATTATTGAGCAGTGTTCACTACAACTGGCGACGAGGATATACGGAATATACAATGATGACGTCCTCTAACTATTTAGGTCAAATAGAGAATTTTCTCTAGAAAATGACTGGAACATGTACAAGCCCAAGCTTGAAGGATTTTTTTTTGGCAATTACGTCTGTTATAAAGGAGGAAGCGTTGAAAAAGTCCATTTTTTTAAATGCTCTGGCAGAGGACACCTACAAGCTTTTGAGCAACCTCTGTGTTCCTAAAGTTCCTATGGATTTGACATATCACAGACTTTTTGAAGAGGATGCGACCAAACTTACAATCGAAAGAGCTCTTGTCTTGCTTTGGCTAGTGCAAAAGAAGTGTCAGTAAACCAATATGACTTAGGGCAAGCCATCAAGCAAGAACCTATCAACTTTGTAAAAGCCCAGGACAAAAATACCAGAACTCTACTGAAAAAGGAAAACATCAATGCAGTGTTTGTGGGTATTGGAATCACAGCACCTCCAATTGTAAGTACAAAAATTATAAATGTAATAGGTGTGTGATAGGGTTGGGCACCTTTCTAAGATGTGTAAATTAAGATGGAGAAAGCCCATCATATAGAAGTTAAAGACTCCTCAGATGTGGAACCTTTGTTTCATATTTTCAATATAAATTCTGCAGATGCTGGGTACCTGGTAACCTTAACTTTTGAAAATGATTTGAATATAAACTTCCAGGTAGATACTGGCTGCAGTTGCTCCATTCTTCCTTTGAGAGTATTCAACTCTAAATTTCGAACACTAACTTTACAACCTAGCCTGAAAACTTTTTCTTCTTATTTTAAATAAGTAAACAGACCGGTTGGTTCTTTTAAGGCCAGCATTTTTTACAAAGATGTGAAATTTGACAACATAACCTTTTATGTAATTGAGTCTAACGGGCCCCCTCTTTCGGGGAGAGATTTGTTTGAAATTCTTGGATTTAAATTAGTTGAAAATGAACAAGTCCAGCATATAACCCCCTGATGTTGAAGTTGATATGTTTCAGGAAATTCGAGGTATGTTTCCTAATGTTTTTCAAGTCAATTAGGAACTTTTAATAAAGGGAAAGTCAGTTTAGAATTAATACCAGAGGAACAGCCACGTTATTTCAAAGCAAGAACAGTTCCTTATGCTCTCAGGGAAGCTGTTGATATGGAAATTGACCGTCTTGTAAACGAAGGTATATTAAAATCAGTTGATTATAGCCCATATAGCTCGCCTATTGTCCCGGTTTTGAAGAAAGGAGGAGGCGTACGTATATGTGGGGATTACAAATTAACAATCAACCCATTTTTGAAAGTTGGCCAGCATCCATTACCCAGGGTTGAAGAATTGTTTGCCAAAGTGCAGGGCTGTAAAATTTTTGCTAAGCTAGACCTTTCCAATGCATATCAACAATTAGAATTGGATGATAAATCACAGCCTCTAGTTACAATTGCTACCCAAATGGGGCACCAGACTACCGTTTGCCTCTGGGATTGGATGGAACTGCAGCTCTTTTGGATGATATTTTAATTGGCGCTTCGACTTGTAGTGAGCTTAAACACAGGTTGATTAAAGTACTTCAGCGCTTAGGTGATGCAGGGCTCACAGTATCAGAAAAAAAATGTGAAATCGGAAAGAAATCTTTGGAATAATTAGGATTTAGGTTAGATGCAGAAGGTTTGCACTCTACAGACGAAAAAGTCAAAGCTATTTTAGAGGCACCTAAACCGAAGAATGTAAAGGAACTACAAGCATTCATTTTTTTTTTGGGGTTTTTTTTTTGGTTTTGTGAACTATTTATCTAGATTTTTACCTAAGTTATCTTCTTGCATGACACCATTCTACTCACTGCTACGAAAAGGTGCTACATAGGAGTGGAGAAGAGAATGTGATCTTGCATGGGCAAAGTTACAAGAATTAGTACAACTGCATCGTTCATTACCTCACTATAACGAAAGTCTACCTATCAGACTTACTGTTGATCTGATTTTGGCCTAGGGGCTGTTATTACTCAAAAATATTCAAATGGAGTTGAAAAACCGCTAGCCTTTGCTAGTAGGACATTAACACAAGCTGAAAAGGGTTACTCACAATTGCATAAAGAGGCGGCAGCTATAGTTTTTGGTGTGAAAAAATTTCATGATTCTGTGTTTGGAAAGAAGTGGGTTTTATTGAGTGACCATAAGCCCTTGGTATCTATTTTTGGACCAAAAAATGGGATTCCTCTCTGTACTGCCAACCGGCTTCAACGTTGGGCCATTAGTCTATCAAATTATACTTATGATATTGAATGGGTCGATTCAAAGAAAAACATTGCGGACTGGCTTTCAAGAGCTCCAATGAAAGGGAAGACACCAGAAGAAAATGATAATGAGATTACGCTTAACTACGTTTTTGAAGATAATGTGGATTTACCTCTCCAATTTCTTGAAGTACATACTGAAACCAGAAAGGATAATGTTTTACAAGAAGTAATCAGGTACACTAAATTTGGTTGGCCAAGTAAAGTCAATCCCCCTCTTCAACAATTCTATAAAATAAAAGATGAATTGCATGTTGTGAAAGATGTGCTTCTCTGGGGCTATAGGGTGGTGATTCCAAGCAGTCTGCGAAGTCGAGTTTTGGAAGAATTTCACTCTTCACATTTGGGGATGGGAAAATTAAAAGCTTTAGCTCAATCGTATATTTGGTGGCCCGCCTTGAATGCGGATATTGAAGAGTGCGTGAAGAGCTGTCCCACTTGTCAAGCATGTAAAGACAATCGTCAGAAGGTTGACTTGGTACCATGCCTTGGACGCAAAAACCATGGGAAAGAATCCATATTGATTATCTGGGTCCTTTTGAAAGTAAATATTACTTAATTGTTATCGAAAGTCATACCAAATGGTTAGAAGCGTTTCAAACAACAAATATGACAGCCGCAGTAACAATTAAAATATTGAGGCAACTGTTTGCCAGATTTGGTATTCCGGAGGTGTTGGTATCAGATAATTACTCATCTTTTTTAAGTGATGATTTTCAAATGTTCCTTGTAAAAAATAATGTGACACATAAAACAGGTGCTCCTTATTGTCCGAAGACTAATGGGGCTGCAGAAAATAGTGTAAGAACTGTAAAAAGAAGTTTACGGCATGCACTCATGGAAAATTCGTTGGAGGATATTGAAGCGGTTCTACAAAGGTTCCTGCTTGATTACAGAAATACTCCGCATTCTATCACTAATGTGTCACCGGCTAAAGCTATGATGGGAAGGATGTTACGTACTAGATTTGACTTCATACGGCCCCCTTCAACAAGTAGTAGAGTTGAAAAAATGCAGGAGAAGCAAGTGAAAAAATTTAAAGGGAAAGAAATATTGAAATACTGGCAGGAGGGAGATTCTGTTTGGGTTCGTAACTATCGGCCAAATGAAGATAAGTGGGTACCAGCCAAAATCACATCAATTCTTGGCCCACGGCGAGCTCAAGTGTTTGTTCCATCGTTTTAAATGATTATTGGATTCGACATGCAGATCAAGTTCAAAGAACCTACATACATCGTCACTCCAGTGTTGGTGCACTTGGTAACACATTATCCAATGATCAAAGGGTGAACTTGGATAAAAAACCGGAAGAATTGTCTACAGAGGTTTCAGATTTAAGTATTGATGATGATGTTGAGGCAGATATCCTGGAGTCTACTCAGTCCAACCTGACCAGACCAGAGGCATCTACCATTGAAGAAACCGAAGGCGGTGTTGAAGTAACTCCATCCAATAAAAGAATTCGAAAGATACCTAAGAGATTAAATACAGAAATGGACTAATTTTTTTTTTTTTTTTTTGGTTTTTTTTATTTTAAGGTCAGAGTGGTTGAGTGTTTTTTTTGTTTTGGGGTACTTTTTAGTTTGTCTTAGTAATTTTTGGTTGTTGAAATGATAATTTGAGAGGGGAAAGATGTACTGTTGAGTGGCAACACAGAGAGGGGAGGTTGTCTTGTTTGTTATGATTGATGGAGCGTCATGTGCTCATGTGTTGTGTAGTAAATGGTTGTTATGAATAAAGGATTGTGCTTATAAACTGGGTGTAATTATTCAGCAGTGTTCACTACAAAAATATATGGATATCATGAGCTATCAAGAAATGGCAATTTAAAAATTCAATGAGAAGAATCTAATGTTAGTCAAACGTTTTACCTGATATATATTGTACTATATCCTTGGTAACTTTCATCATCGACCTGTATATACTCGGGAATATTATTCAGATCAAGCTCTAAAGGGATAGTTAAACGGCTAGACATGTCAAGGTCCAAATCTTCAAAAAAATTTAATAATATACCTACTTATACCTGAGCTAAGAGTTTAGTCAAATAAAATGTAATAGCCATATCAGTATCATCTTCATCCAGCATTCTGTTTCTCGTCGATGTTAAATATATAGTTTTAATTGGGCATGATGATATCCCTGTCCCGACTCCCAAAATATTTATTTGGTCTAGCGGAATGGTGTTCGAGCTTGAAGCCGATGTTTCGTGGAGTTGTTTATGTACTAAAATGGCTCGAAAATCGAACATAAACTCCTGGCCGCTAGGATTATTATTTATCCCTCCTCTGGCGCGAATATAAGAAAATATCTCTCAGGATGATCTTGCAAGATTTTATAAGTCGGAAAGTGTTTCAACATTTGTTTTTCCTTAACGTATGTTTTATAAAAAGTGTCCGTGCTTTCCATGCATACCAGAAATCCTTGGAATCCAAGTTTACGTTTTAAAACAAGCACAGACGTTCCATTTATGCATTTTAAATTGCCTGTATATTTCTTGGCTTCTTCAAAGAAATATCTCACGTTTTGTATATTATGTGAGTTTAAAGTTGTTTAAATCCTTGTACGTTTTGACTCTTGAAATTTAGGATATCAAATAGTTTATTAATAAGCCTTACAAAGCAAATGGTGCCCTCACATCAATCATATCCTGTTATATTATTATCGAGGCATAACTGAAGTGCATCACTCACGGAATCAATGAATAGCTGGGATGCTAGTAGCTTAACTTTCATTTTTTGGTTTTTTTAAAATACATGAGAGTGGGACAGTTTATTTCCTAATTTCAACCCCTCTTGACATTGAAAATCATACAATTTTTCGTAATAATCTCATTTAATTTCGCCTTCTTTCTCATCCACCAAAACTTTGTAATCATGCAGAGTATTGTGAACTAGTTTCAAAACATGACATGGATCTAAAAATGCGATTATGTCATTCTTTTCGAAATTAAGCTTGCATTTTTTTTTGTTAGGATCACTGACATCAAACCCAAGCTTTTTCAGCATTGTTATATTATGCGATTCTCCATCACATGTTATCGAGGTAATAGTAACACCGATCCTCTGCAATTGTACAATGGCTAATGATGTTAGGTTACGCAGCTGTTCACCTGTAATTGAGTAGATCAGAAAGTAACCAAGTGGTATTTTCCAAACAGAATTGATCCCTACAAGGTAAAACACAATGGCTTCCTGGGTTAAAGGTGCTTCCTCGTCTTCCAAATGATTGCCGAAATCTAAGTATCCGTATAATATTTTTTCATCCCAATCAACACGTTTTTTTATTGCTATTCCATCAAACATTAAGGAAAACAATCCAGCAGAAGCGTTGCAGGTTGCATACCAATTACCAATTGTCCTTCTCTGGAGTAAACAAGTATCAAATTGGTCAAGAACAAAGTCGAACGCTTTAGGTGACAAAAAATTAAGTGTGATTAAGAAGGCTTTGGGTCTATCGTCGTTCATCTTTACCATTTTGGGATTGGTCGACTTCAAAAGCTTTCTTTTGTAAAGAGCAACTGATGTTTTTTACAACTTTGCAAGCATGTCGGCATATTCTTCTGCAATAAAGATCTTCTCTTTAAGCTCAGTAATAATATTATGCAAGACTCAAGTTTTCTTCTTATACCGCAAAACGTTCCGAAGTAGGTTTTTAATTTGTTTTTTCTTTTATAAACAGTATTTTGTTTGTGGTAGAAATTGAATTTTCTGTGTAGCTTAATGACTCCGCTGTATTTCGAAGCTGTATAGATCTTTCAACAAGTTGTTCTTTGAGCTCATTTATGTTTTTATTAGCGCTCTTTAACATTTTTTTTTTTAATTTCTTTTTTTTTGGAGATCTAATATTTTTCAATTGGGTTGAAAGCCTTTTTATTGGCAGCCTTTCCTAAAATAAAAAATCCAACATTAAATTTTTAAGTTTAAATACCCATGTATGTGGGTAAAGCGAGGGGTAACCGTAAAAAGTTATATATACCTTAATAATCTTTGCGAGCTTAGTGACATGCAGTCTTAGAAGCGTGCTGCGCAGGCCGTTGAGGCTTTGCTGTAGTGCGCCGTTCGTTGATTTCTGATGGGAGGCACGCTTGGTAGCCAAGTAAAACAGATACAGGCCTCCGTGCGTTTGGTAAAGTGCCCTTCCGACACTGGGTCCTTGGTGTTCTAGCTCCTCAGTTCCGGCAAACTTCCTCCTGAAAACAGCTGCGATCCCTCGAGAGTTTCTCAGATCTTCGGTGACTCAATGGGCCAATGAATAGTCCACTGGTAGCTAAAAGATTGTTTGAGTCACTCCACGAGCACCGAGGACTTCAGGACGCGCAACTGAGTCGTTATTGGTATTAAAGTTAGAGAGATGCCTCACTTGTTAGTCTTCTGTTGGGCCATGATCTCCTTTGAATGGGGCCAGTCTACTAAAGTAGATTACCCTGGGCTTTCCTCTTAGCTGCTTCCTGATCCTATAGATGTCATCAATCCTGTCGATGATCTCATATGGGCCATCCCCGGATCTCTGAAGCTTGGATGAATAGCCTTGCTTGCTCTAAGGACCATGTAGCCAGACCAAGTCTCCAGGCTGGAAGCCACCTGTCTCCCCCTGATGTCTTAACGCTCCTTCATTCTGTCGATTGCTCCTTGGATGTTTGAACGAACCTTTTCGTGGATAGCATTCATTCGCTTCCTTAGATTCGTGACATAATCTTCTCCGGCGACGTCCTCATCAGGCTTGAAACCAAATTTCAGATCGCAAGCGAAGTTCTCTGCCAAACACCACACTGGTGGGGGTCAGTCCTGTCGTTTCATTAACTGAACTGCGGTTGGCTAGCAGAAATAGGTGAAGATACTTGTCCCAGTCCCACTGGTGGTCGGAGATAACCTTAGACAAATACCGACCCATTGTCCTGTCCATGCGCTCTACCATGCCATCAGATTGAGGATGAAGAGGTGTCGTCCTAGTGTTTCACACATTCTGGAGAAGACTGCAGATTCGAAATTTCGTCCCTGGTCAGTGTGAAGCTCCATTGGTAACCCCAAACTGGCTGACGAGCTGTTTCACAATAACGTCTGCAACTGTGACGGCCTCCTGATTCGGTAGAGCATAAGCCTCTTCCCACTTAAAGAAGTTGTCTATGGCCACTAGAATATACCAGTTACCTTCATCCGTCAAAGGGAAGATCCAGCGACGTCAACTGCTTTCCTCTCGAATGGAGCCCCCAGGTTGTATTTCTTCATAGGTGCCTTCTTTCTTCTTAACGGTCCAATGGCAGCCGCACTCGCCGCACAGCGCCTGCGCCTGTCTAATACATCTTCTCTAAGGTTAGCCCAATAAAAGCGCTCACGTACTTTTTCCAATGTATGGTGGACTCCAAGGTGGCCACCAGATGCTCCGTCGGGAAGTTCCCTAAGCACTTCGATGGTGGTCGAAATGGAGTCCCATTGAGTCCAGTACGTTTTTATATTTCTCGACACTGGAGTAACATCTTGCCAGGGTGGTCTTCTTGGCCCTGAAAGCTTCCAATGCTTTATTGGTTTGAAATCTGGGTCCTCCTCCTGTTCCTTTGACACCTCTACGTCTTGCCAACGGTCGATGACAACATTAGTCTTCAACACTGTAGCCTCCTTCTCCTCTTGTCGGGAACAGTGGCTGCATTTCTCATCACATGGCCACCTTGACAGTGCATCTGCATCAATACTTATATCCTGGCTTGTTCCAAAACGAGTTCCATCTCAGAAACGACCTTCACTGCTGAATCAAAGGTTAGATTTTTTCAGACAGTTACCTTTTTTTAACCACCGAGTCCCGGATACCAAAAACTAACTGATCTTGAAGGGCTTCGTTGAGAAAATCACCATAGATACATGTTATTGCCAGTTTTTTTAATTGCGACCACAAAGTCACGAACCGATTCATTTACCTCCTGGTTTCGACAATGAAACTTATACCGTTTGGCTACTTCATACCTTCCGGAGCTTAATATTTTTCAAATAGAGCAGGAAACCTTAGGTTTGGCAGGAGAGGTTTTTAAGTGTTCCGTACATTTCAGGACCAATAAGTACCACAAGAGAGTTTACTTTATCTGACTCACCAGTGTCGTTCAAGTCGAAAAACGCCTCGAGCCTGTCGAGGTAGCTCCGAAAAGGTTCGAGAGACGGCACATAGGGATCGACGTGTCCTTAAACAGCATTTCGACGAGGATGACGCAATTCGTATTTTGCTTGCTTTTCTTCACCAGAGTTCTTTTCTTTAGAATTCATTTGAAACAGTATAAGGCACTAGAATATGTTGGTTAGAATAACGTTCAACAACCGACACCGTTTTAACTATCACACGTGAATTAACAAAACGGTTTCAATTTACTCGTCACCAATGTTATGTTTTTACGGAGTGGTTCAATAGAAACACATTGAACTTGATTAATGCGTTTAAAAGAACACAACAGAGAAATAGTCAACTCGCCTCAAACTAGGAAGAGAGGTTACACACAATGTATCTGTTGCCATAACAACCAACATAACAGATATAAGTTTCAACATCGCACTCCATCGTCCTTTTAAATGCTGGCTATTTTTCCAAAATACTTTTAGTAATTTAAGTTTACTTTTAGTTTTTTAAGGCTTATTTTTTATAAGTCTTCAAAAATGCGATTAATTTTGAAATAATCGATCGTACATGACTTTTCTGTATTAATTAACAGAAACAGCTTATTCGTACCATATTATATTAAAGATAAAGCGCCATCAAATAAGGGTTTACGACCATCTCATTTAATTTGTTACAACCACTAATAATTTCCCAATAAGACTAGCCAACATCAAACCTACCCAGTTAAAATCAAGAAGGGCAATCCATTAGGAACGATGGAACAAGTAACGGCAGTGATTCACCAGACGACTGGTACAAAACACCTCTCCGAAAATCTTGATCAGGTGCTTGCAGCCGCCAATCCGTCCTTGTCCCAAGAGGAGGAGGAACTGAGAAGTGTGGTAGAGCGTTATCTTCCTATTTTTGGCTCGAAAGGTGGGAAACCAGGAAAGAATAGTGTGGTAAAACATCGGATTAACACTGGTGATTCACGCCCTATTCGTCAGGCTGCTCGGCGACTTCCTCAAGTCAAAAAGGAGGAAGCAGAAAGAATTCTTCAGGGGATGGTCATAGATGGAGTGGTGGAACCCTCTGGTAGGGACAAAGAATGTCAGCTGGCTTTCGATTGTTTAAGGAAACGATTGACGACTACTCTGATTTTAGGCTAACCACTTCCCGAAGGAAAGTTCATCCTTGATTCTGAAGCCAGTGATGTGGGAATCGGTGACCTGTCACAGCTACAGGAAGGGCAAGAACGAGTATCGGGCTATTTCAGCAAGACCCTATCCAAGCCGGAGCGTAACTACTGTGTTACCCAAAGAGAACTGTTAGCTGTAGTGAAATCTATAGGGCACTTCTACATTGATTGTCGATCCCGAAAAAGTTAGTTCCGTCACTTCAATTCCGATTCCCAGCTATATTGCTGAACTAAGAAGATTCCTTGAGATAGCGGATAACAAGATGAAGCTTTCAACAAATTGAGGACTGCTTTGACTCAGGTCCCTATTCTAGCCAGACCAGATTTTGAATAGCCATTCCAATTACAAACTGAAGCAAGTGACACGAGACTTGGGGTGGTACTGACGCAAATACAAAATAGAGAAGAACGAGTGATAGCTTTCTGGTCTTGCTCACTGAATTCCGCAGAAACAAACTATACCGTGACGGAAAAGGAATGTCTTGGCATACTGTTTGGCATTGAAAAAAATTGGCACTACTTGGAGGGTTATCCTTTTACAGTCATCACCGAACACTTCAGCCATAAGTGGCTGCTTAATTTGAAGAATCCTTCCGGTAGATAAGCCAAATGGGCTTTACATATGCAACCGCATGATTATGAGGTAATATATCGAAAAGGAAAGGGGTTTTCAATTTACAGTTTATTAGCAAACGATTAACAAGTTTAACTAACATGGTTAAACTTACAGAAGATAACATAATAACAAATGACATTAAAACAATAATAACAGCATCAACTTCTATTTACAATACAACCTTGGATAGATACCGTAATAGTGTTTGGTTCATACTTTCAGCCATGCCATCAGACTGTGGATGAAGTGTTGTTGTTGGGGTTTTTCGGATTCCGAGCTTTGTACAGACTTCATGAAACAGCCTACTTTCAGAGTTTCTTCCCTGATCCGAATGCAATTCTAGAGGCACTCCAAAACGGCCAATGAACTCCTTTATCAGGACATCAGTCAAGCAAGTAGCTTCCTGATTTGGAATAGCATAGGCTTCTACCCATTTAGTAAAATAATTCATTAGTACAAAGATGTACTTATTGCCAGAATTGCTTTCTGGTAATGGTCCTAGTATATTCAGAGCTATCCTCTCGAATGGGCTCCCCACAATGTACTGCTGCATCTCAGCTCTCTATTTTCGTTGTGGCCCATTGCAAGTAGTGCATTTTCGGCATCACTCTCTCTCTCTCATGTATTTTGTGTAATGATTTAGATACGCCCAGGTGCCCTTCAGAGGTTCCATTGTGAAGTTGCTGAAGGACTTTAAAAACACAACTTCTAGGGATTAGCTGCTTCGTAAACTTGGTACCATCTGCATTCTCAACCACCCTCTTAAGGAGGCCATCTTTAAGGTCGGTGAAAAAGACGATACCTCCCGCCAGGTTGGACAACTTCCTGCCGATTTCCAATCTCAGATTTTCTTTAAAATAGAGTCGCTCTCTTGCTGATTCTTTAATATTTCTTGCATCTATTCATCATCGACAACCCTAGTGTAGGGCATAGTTGCTCTTTTTGTTCCGTTCGACAACAATGGAAGCAAATCGGTTGACACGACCCTCTTGAGAGGGCATCTGCATTATGGAAGGCCACCACGTCGATTTACGATTTCGAAGTCGTATTCTTGGAGCTTTTCCAACCATCTAGCGACTTGGCCTTCAGGATTTCTAAAATACTTGTAGAAGTGCCCTATACACATGTTCAATTACTCTGTATTTTGTTTCATGAAATTTGATGTATTTTTCTATGTATTACATTATAAGTATTATAAACGTATGTATAAACAAGCTTAAAAAAGAGGGAGAATTGTTATGTTGGTTGGCATGGCAACAGATACATTGTGTGTAACCTCTCTTCCTAGTTTGAGGCGAGTTGACTATTTCTCTGTTGTGTTCTAATAAACGCAGTATTCAAGTTCAATGTGTTTCTATTGAACCACTCCGTAAAAACATAACATTGGTGACGAGTAAATTGAAACCGTTTTGTTAATTCACGTGTGATAGTTAAAACGGTGTCGGTTGTTGAACGTTATTCTAACCAACATACTTCTAGTGCCTTATTCTGTTTCAAATGAATTCTAAAGAAAAGAACTCTGGTGAAGAAAAGCAAGCAAAATACGAATTGCGTCATCCTCGTCGAAATGCTGTTTAGGGACACGTCGATTCCTATGTGCCGTCTCTCGAACCTTTTCGGAGCTACCTCGACAGGCTCGAGGCGTTTTTCGACTTGAACGACACTGGTGAGTCAGATAAAGTAAACTCTCTTGTGGTACTTATTGGTCCTGAAATGTACGGAACACTTAAAAACCTCTCCTGCCAAACCTAAGGTTTCCTGCTCTATTTTGAAAAATTATTAAGCTCCGGAAGGTATTGAAGTAGCCAAACGGTATAAGTTTCATTGCCGAAACCAGGAGGTAAATGAATCGGTTCGTGACTTTGTGGTCGCAATTAAAAAAACTGGCAATAACATGTATCTATGGTGATTTTCTCAACGAAGCCCTTCATGATCAGTTAGTTTTTGGTATCCGGGACTCGGTGGTTAAAAAAAGGTAACTGTCTGAAAAAATCTAACCTTTGATTCAGCAGTGAAGGTCGTTTCTGAGATGGAACTCGTTTTGGAACAAGCCAGGATATAATTATTGATGCAGATGCATAACACATACCAAACATAACAATATCACGTCGATGTGTATTATCAACCGACTTAAAAAAAGAGGAGGTTCTCAACTCATCTGTTTTTTTTTTTGTGTGGTAATTACGCGATTACTTGGTGAATTCTAAATCAATTTTGATGATTCTTTTTTATATAGGTAGGGAATACTTTAGAGGTGGTCCCATAAAAAATATTTAGAAATCAACTCAGTACTTTTGAAAGAAAAATCAAAAAAACAGTTAATAGCAATCACTGTTATATAACCTGCAGCAGAGCAAGGTTGATAACAATGCCGTCCATAACCTCCTTGCATAGAGTGCTACAAGTACGGACAAAGAGAACAGAACACAGGCTGAGAAGGCTATGATATAGTTGCAACGGTGTTGTCTTATGATGTGACTGATGGAGTGTCGGCTCTGGGGTGTGCACACCAATAGCGCTCAATTAGTGACTGTAAGTCTGCTATGGAAAGAAATAAGCATTGTTTATATATTTTTCAATAGTGTTGTACGTAATTTTTAATATTCATTCATTTTCTTTTTTATTATTAGTTATAGCTCCTTATAAATTAAAACTTGTAATTGTTGTTCAGTTTAAATGTAAATATAACAAAGTGTTTCCTTAGTTGTAATAATTGTAAAAAGACTATGGTTAATTACACCACGTGTTCTAAGTAAACCCTCACTTCAATCGATTACCTACCAAAGAGGTAATAAGTGGTGACCCCGACGTGATTATAAAGTTAATTAGATAATCCATATGACGTAATTTAGATTTACCGTAAATTGCATTGTAGTGACGGTTGCTTAGTAACACATACTTATAATTTGTTTTTGTATTGATATAAAGTCTCTACTAATCACAATGCCCGATTCTAACGAAAATATTGCTGCACAAAACACGGAAATTTACTCTTCCTTTACGGCTGCAGATAAGATTCCACCTTTTATCAAGCAGGATCCGGAACTCTGGTTTTGCCAGGTTGAGGCAGTTTTTGCGCGTGCTAACATCACGAACAGTGTCACAAAGTTCCAAACTGTCATTCCTAAGATAAACGCGGAAGTATTACTACAAGCAGCAGACATTGTGAAAAGGCCCGGTGAAACCCCGTATAAAAAACCTCAAACACAGATTGGTCAGTGCCTACACGGATTCGGAGACGAAACGGACTCATGAACTATTAGAAGGCAGACAACTGGGAGATGAAAAGCCTACCAGATTTTTAAGACAGATGAAACAATTAGCAGGAGATGTTGTTCCTTTAAGTGTGATTAAAACACTATTTATGCGTTCCTTACCACAGAGTATGCAAGCTATCATGATAAGTACGGGGCAGACTGATGTGGACAAGTTAGGCGAAGTAGCTGATAAAATACAGGAGGTTGTTCAACCAGTAGATATCGCTTCAGTCGCAGGCAATAACGCGGAAGAATCTCATAAAGCTCATAAAGCTAACTTAGAAGCAAAAGTTGAATTACTTACGAAGCATATCGCTGAACTCTCCTCCAGAGACAGACCAAGTCGGAGAGTACGAAGCAGAACTCCACGACGATTCTGGCGAGGATCCCGCCGTAAGTCAAGAAACCCCAACGACCCAGATTGGATTTGTTTTTATCATTACAGATTTAAAGAAAAAGCAAATAAATGTGAACATCCATGCGCTTGGAATAAAAATCAGCAGGGAAACTCCTCAGCGGATCGGATGTAGCGGCTACCGACTCCGCAGATGTCCAAAGCCGCCTTTTCATAACAGATCGGCGGAAGGGTCAATCTTTCCTAATCGATACAGGTGCTGCTATCTCAGTCCTACCTCCAGTCAGAAAATCAATGTCCGCCATGGAGTTTAATCTGTATGCTGCGAACGGTAGTCGAATAAGAACATTCGGAAAACTCCAACTTAAACTTGATTTGGGACTTAGACGCGAGTTTAAATGGACGTTCGTTTTGGCGGAAGTTCCTAAGCCTATAATTGGTGCAGATTTTATGTACCACTACAATCTTTTAGTAGACTTGAAAGGTAGACAGCTGATAGATCGATCTACTGGATTAACTTCAAGAGGAAAAATAGTCAGAGAAATCCCAGCTACAATTTCAGCTGTTCCGGAAGGTCACCCTTATGCTGACCTACTGAAAGAATTTCCAGGACTTACGCGACCATCATCTACCAAAGGACCTGTGAAGCATAACACTGAACACATTATCGAGACAACAGGTCGTCCTGTGTGTGCCAAGGCTAGAAGACTTCCAGTGGAAAAGTAACGGCGAGTAAAAGACGAGTTTCGACTTATGGTAGAGCAAGGTATTTGCAGGCCTTCCAACAGCCAATGGGCCAGTGCACTTCATGTTGTAGACAAATATGACGGTGGAGTGCGACCTTGCGGAGATTACAGACAACTTAACGCCCAAACTGTGCCAGACAGATACGGTGTTCCTCATATAATGGATTTCAGGAACAATTTGTTTAGTAAGTGCGTTTTCTCAAGGTTAGACTTAGTGCGTGCCTACTATCACATACCCATACGCGAGGAAGATATTCCGAATACCGCAGTCAACACACCTTTCGGGTTATTTGAATTCTTAAAAATGTGTTTCGGTCTGCGTAATGCAGCGCAAACCTTTCAACGATTCATGGACAATGTCTTTAGAGATTTAGACTACGTTTGGATACTTATCGATGACATGCTAATCGCTTCTTCGACCCATGAAGAGCATCTAGAACATCTTCGTGAAGTGTTTAAACGCCTAGAAGAGAATGGATTAACGCTGAATCCCGAGAAATGCGAATTTGGTGTAGGGCACTTAAAGTTCTTAGGTTACTACGTAAGTAAAGATGGAATTAAGCCTCAAGAAGAAAAAGTACGAGCCATCAAGAAGTACCCAAAACCAAAAGATGAAACCTTTAAATAAATATCTCCATGGTGCCAGGAAAAACGATAGCACAATCATTCAATGGAACGAAGAAAGTGATAAAGCATTCGAGGTATGCAAGTCGAGTCTTGAAAAAGCAGCACTTCTGGCGCATCCCAAACTATCAGCAGAACTTTCCCTTGCTTGTGATGCCTAAAATCAATGCATGGGAGCAGTTCTCCAACAAAAAGTGTAAGGTAATTGGTTTCCTCTAGGTTTCTTCTCGAAAGCTCTTTCCGAAGCTCAACAGAACTATTCCACCTATGATCGAGAACTATTAGCAATTTTTTCTTCTATTAGACATTTCCGTTCAGTTATTATCGAGGGTAGAGAATTTTATATTCTTACAGACCACCAACCTATCGTATTTTCAATGCATCAAAAGCCTACATCAGCGTCTCCTATTAGGATACGGTGGCCGAACTTTATTAGCCAGTTCACCACCGATATTCGGCGTATAGATGGAACTGACAATGCAGTAGCTGATGCACTCTCGAGAATGGAGGAACTTTCATTGGGAGCGGACTTCGACTCCATTGCAAATCTACAATACAACGATGCAGAGTTGGAAGCCATCAAAGGTAACCAAAATCTAACAATGAAGCTTCTTAATATCCCTGGAACCAGCCAACCCATATGGCGCAAGACTTCTACAATACAAGTGCGAATTTATCTACCGGAACCAATGAGAAAAATTATATTTAATTCAGTGCACGGACTAAGCCACCCTGGAATAAGAGCGTCGCGGAAACTAATGGCGCAGAAATACTTCTGGCCGAACATGAATCGAGATGTGACGACGTGGGCTAGAAGTTGTATAGCCTGTCAGAGATCGAAAGTAACACGGCATACGGTCACGCCAATCGGAAAGTTCCCCGAAGTTAGTCGTTTCGATCATGTGCATCTGGACATTATAGGTCCTCTCCCTACATCAAATAATAAACGATACTGCGTAACCATGATAGACCGTTATACGCGATGGTCAGAGGCTATACCAGTAGAAGAGATTACGGCTGAAGCTGTTGCTTCAGTATTTTATGAGGGATGGATTTGCAGATTCGGCGTACCCAGCAAAGTGACAACAGACCGAGGACGCCAATTTAAGAGTGATCTTTTTGTGAAGCTTAGCAACTTTTTGGGGACACAGAAGATCAGGACCTCACCATACCATCCGCAAGCTAATGGTATTGTAGAACGATGGCACCGCTCTCTTAAATTAGCCCTTATGTCACATTTGAATGGCGAACGATGGACAAAGGTTCTTCCCACAGCAATGTTGGGACTTCGGTCCACAATTCGCGAGGACACAGAATACAGCGTAGCGGAAGCAGTTTACGGACAGACGATCAGACTACCCGGAGATTTCTTTGTTCCGTCAACAATTCGTGCAAATTCCACTAGTCTTATTCAAGAGCTCCGAGAGGTTTTCGAACACCTGAAATCGGCTACTTTTAGGACAAGCTCAAAAACTCTATTTGTTCCGCAGTCACCGTCTACATGCAGCCACGTCTTTCTACGAGATGAAAGATTGAGGAAACCACTTAATCCGCCATACACTGGACCTCATCCTGTCATTCGTTGAACCGAAAAATTGTGCACCCTTAAGCTTCCCAACAGAGAAGTAACAGTCTCATTAGATCGAGTAAAACCAGCCTTTTTACTCGAATATCGTGAAGGAGAAACTCCGACGTCCGAGCTGGTAAGAAGCAAATTTGGAAGGATTAAAACAATGTCAGGTTCATGGACGCCATTGTTGAAGGGAGCACTGTAGCAGAGCAAGGTTGATAACAATGCCGTCCATAACCTCCTTGCTTAGAGTACTACAAGTACGGACACAGAGAACAGAACACAGGCTGAGAAGGCTATGATATAGTTGCAACGGTGTTGTCTTATGATGTGAATGGTGCAGTGTCGGCTCTGGGGTGTGCACACCAACAGCGCTCAATTAGTGACTGTAAGTCTGCTATGGAAAGAAATAAGCATTGTTTATATATTTTTTAATTGTGTTGTACGTAATTTTTAATGTTCATTCATTTTCTTTTTTATTATTAGTTATAGCTCCTTATAAATTAAAACTTGTAATTGCTGTTCAGTTTAAATGTAAATATAACAAAGTGTTTTCCTTAGTTGTAATAATTGTAAAAAGACTATGGTTAATTACACCACGTGTTCTAAGTAACCCTCACTTCAAGCGATTACCTACCAAAGAGGTAATAAACCTTTCATTTTAAACATATTTATAATTATGATAATCTAAAATCTCCAAGGTAACTATATCTAAATTATTAACAAAAATTATTTACATATACAGTCAACTCTCGATGTGTCGTACTTCGATAAGCTTAATTCTTACATAAGTCGAACAAAATCTATGGTCGGAAGTACATCACACTTAAATTTCACCTCAAAGAGACGATTTGAGATAGAAAAAGTTAAAAATTGTGTAAATAAGTCGAACTGAAAATAGGGTTCAAGAGAGGACTTCTAGGACCACCTCTTTGAAATGAACTATTAGAAGTCATCGCCTCTATAAATCGAATCTCGCTCATTGAATTCCGCAGAAAGAAACTATACCGTGACGGAAAAGGAATGTCTTGCCGTATCGTTTGGCATTGAAAAAAATAGGCACTACTTGGAGGGTTATACTTTTACTGTCATCACCGACCACGCCAGTCTTAAGTGGCTTTTTAAATTGAAGAATCTTCCGGTAGATTAGCCAGATGGGCTTTACGTATGCAACCGTACGATTTCATGGTAAAATACCGCAAAGGAAAACTTAATACCGTGGCTGATGCATTATCTCGTATAGCTGCAATCACGCTAACCTCCATATCGGCTTCAGATACGTGACCAGGCGACCTCTCAAGACATATATGTATCCTCCGATGAGTGGTATAACCAAAAGAAACACCGAGTCGAAAGGTCTCCGGCAGAACATCCTGGTTGGCTGATAAAAGATGTTCAATTATTATACCCCCGGAAGGATCCTTTGAAGGAAGAACTGGAAGATCCCAGTGAAGAATGGAAGGTTATAGTATCTCATCATCTTCGACAACGTATTATACACGACCACCATGACCTACTGCAGTCAGGCCACGAATAACGAGTGATAGCGTTCTGGTCTCGCTCATTGAATTCCGCAGAATCAAACTATATCGCGACGGAAAAGGAATGTCTTGCCGTACTGTTTGGTATTGAAAAAAATAGGCACTACTTGGAGGGTTATCCTTTTACAGTCATCACCGACCACCCAAGTCTTATGTGGCTGCTTAATTGTATGAATCCTTCCGGTAGATAAGCCAGATGGGCTTTACGTATGCAATCGTATGATTTTGATGTAAAATATCGGAAAGGAAAACTTAATAACGTGGCTGATGCATTATCTTGTATATCACCTAATCATTTCTAGCAATGCCTAATTCATTTTTTACATTACCTAACTGATTACCTAATTCATTTTTAACATTACCTAATTCAGTTACATATAATTTGCTCAAATCGGTATCAAAAATAACGCTTTCTGGGTTTTCCCTCGAATCTAAAAAATACTATCGCAAAAGCTGCTGTAACACAGATTTTGTTCCTGAGAATTCCAGATCACGCTCCTCCAACTCCCGCCTCAAATCTTTAACTTCAAATCATTTAATCCAACGCTATGAGCAGCCATTTTCCAGTAGCCCAATAATTACAAACCAAATACAAAACAAAAAAAAATAAAATAAAATAGCAATTGAACAGTAACCCCACACCTGACACCTAATTGTTACGGGTCACTGGGGGGTATGACTAATCAAACTACATTTATACAATAATCACTTACACTAACTCACTGACTAGACTGTCACTGAAACATGAATACTGACTCAGTGAGCTAGGGGCTGGTCTATTTAAACCTACGTCGATCATTCCAGCCTGTTCTAGCCAGGTACAAGTCTAGGCTCTTCCAAGCCACTTCTAGGCCATCCATCGGCCTTTTCGGCTGCCTGCCCGCCTGGGCCGTCTAGGGCATCGCCAACCTCTCCTGACTGTAGCAATACTTACATTTACCTTTATAATTAAAGAGTTTCGAACAATAAAGCACTAATAATTAAAAAGCAGGAATAATTCACTGATTAAAATATTCTTAATTCTTTTTAGAAAAAAAAAAAAAAAAAAAAAAAAAAAAACAGTTAAGAAAAATCAATCTTACGAGTTCAGCCGTCTGTGGACCACGCTCAACAATTCATTTCTTGCTCTTCCGCTCCCTCCAATATTTCTTCATTACTTCAGCTTTCTTCTTTCATCTGATCACCGTCTATTAACTTGTGTCTTAACCATTACCAAAAATTTGATCCTGTTGACTACTGTCCGAAATTGGTCTCTATCCCACCATTGAATTCCAATGTACGTTTGCCAGCGTCATATCCTCCTTTACTATCCTTATCCATGTATTCTTTTTCTGTTTTTGGAGGCTGTGTTAGAAAATTTTCTTTTTCAGTCATCTTTCTTCCATTCTCATCAAAGCCCACAAAACGTCAATCTACGTTTCCACATTACATCACTCAACCTTTCAATGTTTCGATATATTTCCAAATTACTTTTAAGTTTAAAACCTTCTTTAGTCTTTCTTGGTCCTAATATTTTCCTTAATATTTTTCTCTTCTTCTTTTCCATATTTTCAATTTCTCTCTTTTTGCTGAGAAACAAGCATTCAGAGGCATATAAGCTTATATTTTTAATTATGGTAATCTAAAATCTCCTTAGCAACTAAATCTAAATTATTAGTGTAAAAATAATTTACACATAATAAACAAATAATTTGCAGTAAAATAATATTGCGACCATAAATTAAGATATAAGCTGTCGTTATCTTTTAAGTTGGATCGAACTGCACCCGGTGTGCAAATTTGATTACAATCGGTTATGTTTAGGAGTCCATAGGGGACAAGCAATATGGCACGTAATTTATATATATTAAGATATTTATATATATATATATATATGTGACCGCTACATGCACACCAGATGCAGACTGGTACATCAGCTGTACAAGTGGCTTTTTTGTGACCGTAACCTTGACACTTAGTGCACCGAGGGGCGTCGAGGTAGTCCTTAAAGGTTATTGTCCACCATCCTCCATCCATCTTGCCCATTTCCAAAAGCAAGAAACGGACCATTGGATGCACTTCCAACACCCAATTTTTGGTGAAGCCATTTCTAGCTACTGAGGAGAAAAGTAGACGGAGATCATTCTTGATAAGAGGAGTGGAGCCCGGCTTCTCGGGCATTCTTCCCCATAAAAACGTCACTAAATCATCTGAAAACCAGGAGTGAGGCACACCATGCACTTCCATTCTGGGTTTCTTCCTGAGGGCTAATTTGGCATGCAGGCCTTTTTCTCGCCGTCCTTGACATCCAATAACTTTGGTAGCGTCGCTAATATCATCCATTCGAACTAGCACTGAGCCGGCTTTGGTCGCTCGGACTATAGCAGCTTTTACTCCTATTTCCTCCGGTGATGGCAACCCGTTAATTATATCTACTGGACTTTTACCCAAGCCGCTGATTGTGACATACGTCGATTTTTGGATCTGGGCCGGCTTAGCTGGCAGGGACTTAGCAATTTCAGCCATAGATCTCGGTTTCGCCTGGTTCGAAACATGGGAGATGTCTTGATTTGCGCTATTTTGGTTACTTTGTACCTTGTTTCTCGCAGTTTTTGCTTTTTTTTTCCCTTCTTTTACTTTTAACAAGTTCGAAGGTTTCGGTAGGCGAGAAGGTTCCGTTTGAGTCCATGATTTGAGGTTCCGTTGCCCCTTCTGCTTCAGGCTGTGTGCATTGGTGTGCCGCACTCGATGCTGAAAGCGCTTGTATGACTTTTGGCACTGCGGTCTCGATTCTGATTTTCGTAACCAATTCATATACTTTCTGCGACGAGAGTGTTTCATTTCCGCCCTCTCAACAATAGAACTGATTTCACTAGGACTGTTATCATTTTCTCTGTCCGCTAATCCTTCAACGATTTCTATAAGACTCTGTATTTTGTTGTTAATGTGTTCACGAACATTTATAACAGTTTTCTTATCGTTTCTGACCATGTAACTTCGGAGATTTTCCTGAATCCGCCTAGCATCATGAATCAGTTTTTCTTTTTCTTCGGATGTTTCTACATCAGGGAGCCTTTCCTGGCTCTTTTAGCCGTCGGTTTTTGTCCCTTGTGCCCTTTGTCTTGATCCATTCCCTCTGTGTTTCCACTATCGAGATTAATATTAGAGAAATTCATCCTCTTAACACCTAAACTTTTCAGCTTAACCTACTAAGAACTTAAAATTTTTATTTTACAAACTACTTATTGGTTATCACTGTGAATAATAGTTCTATGTATATAGGATATTAAACACTTCTACCTTACAATGTTCATATGTCTTACCTTTAGATCCAAAAAATATTGCATCAATGAGCTCATTCACTCAAAAGATAACCTAACCTACATTACAAACCATAAAAAAAACAAAACAAAAAACATAACTAATACATATAAACTAAGAGAATACCTAATTAGCAACGATTAAACAACAAATTAACATTAACTACGAACAAGAAAGAAAACAGAACCGTAAATATCAAATTAAAAGAACAGCTAATTAGCAACGATTTAACAACAAAGTAATATTAACTACAAACAAGAAGGAAAACAGAAGCCATAAATATAAAAGAAAAAGAAAATCTAATAAGCAACGATTTAACAACACAAATCTTAAATTACTTACAAACGATAATAAAAACAGAACTAGTAAATCTACTACTCTAGTTACTACTCTAGTAACTTAGAGGCTAATAAACAATGATTTTAACTACAAAAATTAAAATTAACTTCCCAAACAAAACTGGCAATCCATAGCGGCACTGTAAAAACAAACTCTTATGGGATCGAGCTGGCTTTTGGTGGCCGCCAATTCTTCAGAAAATCTTGTTGACAAAGGAACCCGGCACTTCAAATAGATACGAATAACACCGCGATGTTAACACTTCGAAGGCTGGAACAAGACTCGACAACAGAAATAGAACAAAAAATACCTCCCATATTTCTCCTCAGTGATGAACCTTATAAACATTCAGTAAGAGACATAAAGGAATATTTTAGCAATGAATTTTTATTAACACAGTGTAACCTAAAACTCAAAATAACCTTTACAACGACATATAATTTTATATCATTAACAAAATATTATGACACGCACCAAAAAATGTACTACTAGTACGTGAACCCAGAGGAAAGGAACCTTTCCGTTATTGTCCGAGGTGTACCTTACTCGCTTACTGATGAAGAGATTCTTGAACTGCTGACACCCACTTACCCCGTTATTAAATTCCTTAGGCTTAATAACAGGAACAGAAAGCCGACCCCTCTTTGTGCCGTAGAACTGGTGAACAATGAGGCGGGTATGAATATCTTCTCCCTCAAGACACTGTTCCATAACCTAGTAACGGTTGAACCCCGTAATATTTCTACCCAGGTAGCGCAATGTGCCTTAGGGTTGGCCACACTAAAAATTATTGTAGGCTGGACCCGCGATGTGGGAAGTGTTCTAAGGGTTACCTCACATCCAGCTGCACCTGCGTAGACTGTGGTGAAAATCACAGTCCGAGGTACAGGGACTGAATTGTATAAAAAAAATATTAATATCAATATTAATAATAAAAATATCAACAAGCCTCCGGCGATGAAACCTTCTCACACACCCAACCTGTCACACAATACACCCATTCCCAACACAAACGTACAACCCTTACAAAGGAGTAAAGTTCAAATTAAGGAGTAAAGTTCCTCTACTAGAGCCATACCACAAATGCAAACTACAACAGTGAATAATAATCTTCCTCGATCTGAAACTAGCACGTATTCCCAGGATGAACGTATCACTGCACCACGTTCCCATGTGCCCCCAAGAGTCTCCAACATGTTTCAGAGTAGAACACCTCATCATCAGCAGACTACTCAGCCAGCCAATCACGAAAATACAAGCGATCTTGACAATTTAGCAAACTTACTGACAAACTTCTTAAAACCACTAATACCACAAATTATACAATTTTTCATGCAGTTAATTTCCCAGATGTTTATAAATGAAAATGGAGAATTTCAATAAACCACAGATTTATGCATTAACACTACTCAGCTGGAATGCTAACGGTGTTAAGAAACGCCAAACCATACTGATAGACTTTTTATCGCTCTACAAAATAGACATAGCATTTATTATAAACATTAAATAAAAGAAATTAAAAGCTACACAATATACAGAACTGACACTGGGGATAGATTTGGAAGAGTAGCGCTTCTTGTTAGAAAAGACCCAAGGGATTTGTCACGAGGCCTGAAGATTGTTGTTCGTTTTCAAGGTTAAAAAAACTCCTGTTGGTTTTTGTATTATTATATTATTGACATTATACATGAAAAATTACACCATCAGCATTTTAACAATAATAGCATTGTTAATATAACCATATTCTCTTTTTAAACCGTAGCAATAAAAAATTTGAGTGTCATTGTTCCAACTAAATTATAGCAACCCCAACTAAATAAAAGAGATAAATAATGCTGGTACATACAATATCAAAGTGGAAGTGAATAATTTTTCGGTCTTTAGGGTTTGTTGGTAACTATGTTAATAATAACGCTATCTAATTGATATGATACCAAACGAGTGTTACATGTACTTCGATGATACCTGGCTTACATACTTGTTAAAGCTCTTCAACAAGATCTGGGAAGAAGAAAATATTCCTAATCAATGGTCTTCACTAAAATTGATTTTACTGCATAAAAAGGGAGACCCGCAAGATCCTGGAAATTACAGGGGAATAGCTTTATTTAATGCTATAACCAAAATCTTTACCCGTATTATGTACAATAGATTAGTGAACTGGGCAGATTCTGTAAAAATAATTCCGGAAGAACAGATGGGCTTCAGAAAGGGCAGGGGCTACAGAGATTGCATCTTCATTCTCACTGCAGGAATTAACATTCAATTGAGACTGAAAAGAAGAAAGGTGTTTTCCACATTTATCGATTTCCGAAGAGCTTTTGATTCGGTCCCACATAGTAAGCTGTGGAATAAACTTTATAATCAGGGGATTAACGGCAAATTTTTTGAGAATTTTGATCAATTTCTATGAAGTAGCCACTTTTAGAATTTCAGATGGGTTTGAATTATCAAAGGAAATGAATGTGTCAGAAGGGGTTCTGCAGGGGGAAATACTTAGGTCCTCTCTTGTTTTCACTTTATATTTCTGACATTATAATTTTTTTTCGAGATAGAAATGTTAGAGGAATAAATATAATGAATCATATCGACTTGATTGCTCTTTTATACGCAGACGATATGGTTTTTTTCTCTTTAACCTGGCTTAAAACTCAAACAAGTTTTAACATTTTGTCAGAATATTGTAAATCTAACCTTCTTACCGTTAACACTGACAAAACTAAGATCATGGTGTCACAGAAAGGCAACCGTTTAGGGAAGCTTAAGAGTTTTAAGTACGACGGCTAGGTCATCGAAGTTGTAAAATCATTTAATTATCTTGGCATTACCATTTCTTCTTCTGTTAAATTTAGGCAGGCCTGCAGATCGGCTCTGACAAAGCATTCTTCTACTAATGCAGTGGTAACCAACATTCTCCAAGCATGCAAATTCGATAATTGGAATACTAAATGTCAGTTGTACGAATCACTATCGGAAAGCATACTCCTTCACTCAGCTGAAATTTGGGGGAGTGAATACTCGGATTTATTAGAGCAAGGCAGATTAAAATACGTGAAGTATTTACTAAAGTTACCCCGAAACACACCTTACTTTTACATAAGGTTAGAGACTGGTACGACTCACGTACTTTTAAAAATTTTTAAAATGATGTTGAAGTGGTGGGTAAAAATGTTGGGGATGGAAGACCATCAGCTGCCAAAAAATATGTTATAAGAGGCTCTTTGAATTTCGAAAAATTACCACTATGCCTCATAACTGGTTGAGAGAGCTTGGTAAACTGCTCGCTATGGTGGGAGCTTCTGACATTTTGACTTGTTCAAACTTAGAAATCGTTAAACAGCACGGCGTCGACCTCGAAGACGCAATGAGGAATCATCTCATGAGTTTAGATTTCGATAGAGTGGTTCAGTCCGAGTTTAATCTATATTATAGAAATGTCGCAACCTTTGGTATACCTCAAACGTACCTACAATTCAGCACCCATATAGAAAACCAGAGAATTCTCGCTCAACTGAGGATGGCCAGCAAAAGGAATACACGACTGTCGTACGGTGGCATGCATAGGCAATTTAACAGTGATCTATCCTGTGAGTTTTGTGACACAAATGTTAGCGATGGTGTCACACACTTTTTGCTGGATTGTTCTGCATTTAGGAGACAAAGGCAAAAGTATTTAAGCAAGTATCTGCTGCCCAAACCTACTCCTGAGTTGACCATAGAAATCTTTTAACCGTTAAGACCATAAAGCATTTAAAAGCTATTTATTTATTTATAACACGTACATTTAATTCAGATGGTGATTAGTTATCTCGAAGTATTTTGTTTAATTTTTATTTGTCTAAAATTTTGTTTTTCTTTTTCAGCCGAATATTTTCTTTCTTTTTTTTAAGTTGTACTTATTATGTGTAGTCTAATTATTGAATTTTATATTATGTGTGATATATGGACTTTATGTTTGTTTCAATTTATGTATATGTATATATTATTATTTTTTTTTTTTTCATTTTAACTGTTCATTCTGGAGTCAGACCTCCTGTGATTGCAATTATTTTTACAAAATACAGTAATTCATTCATTCATTCATTCAATAATGCTATCTATAACTCAATATTTGGACACTTTTATATTTTATACATTTATTAACAAACACTAACACTTTAATAATCTAAACAACACATGTGATCATAATTTGGCGATTTTATTACAGACTTCAAAAGCACTCAGTGTTGCCAGCTTCCTACATCTACTTCCCCCTTAGCGGTCCCGTCGGCTTAAGTCCTCGACATAGCGAAAAGGAAAATGCACTTGGTGCCCTGATCTCGTCGTTTCACATCTGATGGCGGCTGTTCTGCTGGAATGAGCGTCTTCGTTGTCGGTGTCTGCTGTCTAGTTGTGGATTCTTCAGATTCTGAGGTAGCTAGCAGGTAGGCCGGTTTGAGCCTGTCCACTGAAACGCTGACTGATTTACCTTTTATGTTGACCACAAAAATTTTATCTTTTCTTTCCAAAACTCGGGAGGGTCCTTCGTAAGGCTTTTCCAATGATGATTATAAGCGGTCCACTCGGACGAAGTCATGCGAGCTACTACGCAGGTCCTTATGGACAAATGATCTTGGCTGCTGTTTGAGCGGTGGTTGTAGGGATGGCAGGTTGTTGAATGCCGAACGCAACTGGCTAATTAATGTTGGCAGATTTGGCTTTAGATTATATGAAGGTTCAACAAAGAAATCACTAGGTATGTGGAGTGGGGTACCATATACGAGTTCAGCTATAGATGCTTGTGCTGTTTCATTAAGTGAACATCTTAGCCGCAATAGAACAGTTGGTAAAACGATAGTCCAGTCGTTCGATGAGTGAGCCATTATAGCTGACTTTAAGGTTCTGTGAAGACGTTCAATCTTTCCGTTGCTTTGCGGGTGGTACGCGAATGCGTATGCGTATGTGAACAAGCTGTGGTTCACAAAGTTTAGCTAATTCGACAAATGACTCGGAACGAAACTGGGTTCCTGAGTCGGTGACAACATGTCGTGGGTTTCCGAATCGAGCCATCCATCCAACAAAAAAACTCAGAGGTACTTCTTCCGCCATTTGATGACGTAATGGTAGTACCTCCATCCAGTTGGTTTAGCGGTCGATACAAGTTAAGCTATACCGAAGTGGTCCTATCAAGCCAATATGAATAATAGCAAATCTTTCTGTGTCATTTAGAAAGCAATGCAAAGGTGCCTTATTATGTTTGGTTACTTTGCTTCGCTGACATTCTACACATGTTTTAGTCCACGTTTTTATATCTTTGTTGATATTAATCCAAACAAATTTAGGTAAGATCAAGTTTAAAGTTTTTTTATTGCCTGGATGTGGACAAAGCATGATAATGTTGATATATTTAAAACGGAATTTTTTAGGTACGTAGGGACGAATATTTTTATAAGTGGCAAACCAAAGTAAATTACAGATTGTGTATTTTTTTTTTTTTTTTTTTTTTGAGAAGAATCTGATTGGTCTCCATCATGTATTACTGGCCAGCTGCAGTTTTGGAGGCGTCAACCTGTAAGGAAAGTTTAAATTCAACATTAGGACAACCTAGGAGGGTGGCGTTAGCCAATGCTTGTTTGGCCTCTTCAAATCGATTGATAGATTCTTCGGTTCACTCTATTTCTCTTTTATCATTTTTCTTTGAGTTGTGTAAATATTATCAGAGAGGTGTTTGATTTTCTGCTGCGTGTGGAATATGGCGACAGTAAAAGTTTATGACTTCGAAGTTCTTGCACAGTAACTGGCATTTTGTATTCGATTATAGTCTATCGAGCTCAGGGTCTGGTCCGATACCTTCATCCGATATTAAATTTCCTAGAAATATTACTTCAGATGAACCGGGATATAGGTTTACTTCAATTGATACGCAGTCCGAAAGAATTCAGTCTTTTGATGACTACCTTCAAATGTTCTGAGTGTTCCTCTGGAGTTCTAGATGCAATTTGATTGTCATCGATATATACAAAACAATTAGGCAATCCAAACAATACTTCGTGCATAAAGCGCTGGAAGGTGCAAGGTGCATTTCTTAAACCGAAAGGCGTTACATTAAATTCATATAGCCCGAAAGGGGTTATAACAGCTGTTTTATGTTTATCTTCTTCTGCTACTGGAATAAAATAAGAGGCTGAATGCAAGTTTATCTTGGAGAAAATTTTTTTATTTTCTAAAATTTCAGAAACATCTTCAGCTCATGGAACTGGGTAACGTTCTGGTAGTGTTCGCGCTTTCAACGCTCTTTAATATCCGCAAGTACGCCATTGTCCATTTTTCTTTGTTGTGAGTGAAAGAGGTTTAACCCACTGTGATTTTGATCGCCTAATTACGCCTTGATATAATAATGACTGAAATTCCCTTTTTGCTACTTTTAATTTATATGGGTCTAGTCGACGTGGTTTACAGTTAACAGATGTATGTATGTGGTTTACAGAGGTCCACTAGATGTATTAATATAGTGTTTAACGTAATGGACTGGCGGTGTAAGCACTAAGTTTGGTGAGATCTGGATAATTTCTTAACAGTTGAGCTTGTTGTTAGCAAATTCCGAATTCCGCTTAGTTCTCTTTCAACCATCCTAAAGAAAAAGGAAAAGATCACCACTGGTGGAAGGCGGTAAGTCTACTTTTAGGCACCCTCATATAACAGCGCAGTTCAGTAGAAAGTTATATGATAAATTGGTACCGGATATTTAATTTTCTGTATCAATGATTTTATATGTATATACAAACAACATACACATATCGACACTTATATACCTATTCACAATTTATTATCATTAATTTTTGGAGTCGGCGCCAACCAAAACAAACAGAATTTGAAAAGAATTTAAAGATCCTCCACACCACTGTCTCCGGCCATTCGAAAGTGCAAAGGCAGGGTTAAACTGTCCTTCTTGGCTGGCGCCGACTCCAAAATAAATGATTATAAATTGTGAATAGGTATATAAGTGTCGATAATTTCGTTGATTGTCATTTAATGGTTTTTGTTTCGAAGCAATTATAATGTAGGTTTGATCTTGAAGTCATTTTTTTTTTCTAAAAATTATTTTTTTTATTTTTCAAAGTCGATTAATAGATCGAATTTATGAAGAAAATTTGCCCCTATCATTGCTTTCGATGTTTTTGCTATATATGGTACTTCAGCGCCATAAGCGGCATATAATTTGAATTCAGCTGACTTATTATGCTTGGTAACCGGAATTCCTGAAACATCCGCACCACTCTCAACAAGAAATTTTATACCGGTTCGATAATCTTTAACGAATAATCGATGTGGTTATCCTATAAAAACATCTGAAGCAGCACACTCGGCCTTTACTGTGGCTGCTAATTGAAGTTTCCCTGTTAGGCTTTTTTTTCTGGCAGGAGTCGTTACATTGTTTGGGTTTACATCTGCTTTCAAAACGAAGGTGTCCTTAGCAGTATTTGCCTTTAGGGTTAATACGAGATCGAGATTTAGATCGAGATCTTGACCGCGAACGATAATTTCTTACTTCTGTTTCCAAAGCTGCTATTCGTTCATTAAGTCTTTCAATAGAGGAATCAGACGACTGTGACATCGCGTTGACTTGAGGTGTACTGGACATTTCCCAAATTCTGTCTCCAACCTCAGATAATTTCATTAAATTGCCATCTGATATTGAGAGAATTACCCTGTTTTGAATAGGAAACTTATCAAACCAAAATGTCTTTAAAACCTTTTCGCTGATTTCAGTTTCTGCTAGAGCCTTCATTTTTAATACTGATTGGCTGGGTTTGAAAGTACCCAATTCAATTTCACTGACTAATTTTTTTAATTGTTTTTTTTTTCACTTTCTTCAAAAATGTTGAGCAACCTACTTTTTTCTAATGTATATTTAATAGGATCGTCTGATGAGAAGATACCCAATATATATTCTACTACTTTTAGATCTGATTGGGCGAGTAGATAATTAAATTTGATACTCTCTGAAGTAATACCTGATAATATAAATTCAATGCTTCTACTTGAAAAAACAAATTTCTGGTTTGTCAGTCTAAAAAGGTGGAATCTTTACGCATACGTGCTCTATAAATTGTGTAGCAGTAGTGGGATTGATATTCGAATTTCCAGCAGTATTTTGGTCTGGCGTATCGTTAACGTTAACATTTGATTTTTCGGGAGCGTTCATTTTAATAAAAATAATTTAAAGACTTAATTTACCAAAAAGATGCTGAGTTGTAGAGTGTTAAACAGTCTTCTATAGTTAATTAAAGAAACGGAGATTTTCTTCAAAAATGTTCCAAAAAACACACAATGAATGTCATTTAGCACAAAAAGTAATAATAAACAATTGTTAATACACAAATATAGTCTCGGGGTCACCAATATGGCGGTTCTATAGCAGTCTTCAAAAGCACTCAGGTGTTGCCAGCTTTCTACAGGTCTTTCTAAGTTATTGGCAGTTTCTTGGTTGAAAATTGAAAGATACGCCGGGTTATCTGGTTGCGTGTTTTTTTGACATGAATACGTCTTTAAATTTGCTACCATATGGGGGCAATCCAAAAATCTTAATGATAGCAAAATCGGGGGATACTGTTTGGAGTTGTTTCAAATATATCCTCTACATCAAAAATTAAATTATACCACTGGATTGCTAATGAATCAACGGGGTCACCTATGGTGTAGTGGTTAGCATAGCAACCTACTAAACCCAAGATCACGGGTTCGTAGCCCAGAAGATGACCTTGGGATTTTTTAAAGGGAGTAAAAAATCCTTAGCTACGTCCTTCGGAAGGGACGTAAAATGGGGGTCCCGAGCCTGTGTGATGTCAGGTACTCGTTAAAGATCCCTATCCTAACTATATCTGGATAGGCAAAATTTAGGACTCCTACCGTAGCATCGTCCGATTAGCCATAGCAGTACAACTAAACTAAGTAAATAAACAAACAAACAAGCTAAAGGATCAAAAAATTCATTACGATAAAAATAATTTTTAGAAAAAAAAAAAAAAAACGACTTAAAGATAAGGTTTAAGATTAAACCTACATATACAAACTTGAACTAAAAAATAAAAAATAATATTTTAATTGCTTCGAAACAAAAAACATTAAATGACAATCAACGAAATTATCTATACTTATATACCTATTAACAATTTATGATAAGTAATTTTTAGAGTCGTTGCCAGCCCAGAAGGGCAGTTAAATCTTGCCTTAGCAATAAACTTTCGAATGGCCGGAGACAGTGGTGATGAAACAGTGGGAAAATCTTTACAATTACCATTTCTTTTCAAATTCTGTTTGTTTTGGTAGGCACCGACTCCAAATGATCGAATGACCAAAATGATATTTTCGATCTCACGTATCGAGATTTAGAATTACTATAACTTTAGACTCGGAAAAGCTTCGATGTTCGTTTAAATTTGAATCGTCAGCTGTCGTCAAAATCTACCGATTGGATATAAAAAATTAGTTTAAAGTAATGACAGTGAATATAATAAGGTGTTAGAATAAAAAAAAATACAATCAAAAATTTGTGATAGTATTTCTGGTCAGCAATTGTTTTATACTTAATACCACAATTAAGGTACAAGCTTGATCGTGCACTCAGAAAACATCTCTACTGATACAATCATTAACCGATCTGATTATTTGGCAACCAGCGAAACTTGAATGGAAAATTCCATACCAGGGAATATCCCTAACTTTGATCTAAGGGTTTTAAATAAACCCTTATGTTTATTCAGATTTATCCAATGTTTACAGGTTTTGTCAGTGTTTTTCTTTGCTTGTTTTGCAACAGTTGGTTTCGATCAGTGAAAATAGAATTAAATTAAACCTTCCCTTAGCAGAGAGGCAGGTGGAGATGTGCTCCATAACCTCCCACCCCTAACGGTCCCACTTTTCCTATAACGGGCCCTTATGGAGCAATGAATTTTAACTCATTTCTGTATTTTTTCTAATATAATCATAATTGTAATTTTTCTGCCCATTTATTATTGTAATTATGAATAGTATTTTTCATTGTTATAATTAATAAAGAAGGAATGGGAAAGGTGAACCATATTGTAAAACATTAATGAGAGCATGAAAATAGAAATTATTTATGAATTTTTTATTGATCTTTGAAGTGAATAGCATTTTTCAGTTTTAATCTCATTTTTTGTTTCTCTATTTCTTCATTATTATCTCTAACAATTTTTTTAATTCTTATAGTAAAATACATTTTACCAATGCTCTAAAGGAGCTAATGGTTGTGGTTATCTTCCTCGCCCATTAAGAGATGATTATTGAATTCAAAAATATTTGAATGTGAACATAAAAAAGTCAGCTTATTTAATAATACATTTATATCGTCTCTAAATGTCTTATTTCTCCTTACTATTTTGTCAGTCTTTACAAACCATTATTAATCCTAATGAGGGTTTTTTCAATCCTCCACGATCTTTTATGGATAGCAAACTGTTGGAATGTTTATTTCAATTATCGCCTTCAAACGATTTTCGCAGTTCAATCTGTGATGAAGCCCTTTCTCAACATATCCTAAAAATTTAAATAACATTTTGTGGAATAATAATTAAAAAAGTTTTAGAAATATTATTGAACATTTCACCATATTCAGATAGAGTAAAATTTTTATGTTATAATTCAGAAACGATTCTTCTTTTTTTTTCAGCCTCACGTTACGTATTTTTTTTTTCTTTTTTTTTGCGGGTTTTAGTTTTTGGAGGGTTTTTCTGAATTTTCGGCAAGGATTTCTAGTTTTTTTTTTTTTGTTTTTTTCGGTTGTGGGGTTTGTGAAGTAATAATAATACTAGTGGCGTTGTAATGTTGTTGGTGGGGATAACCCCTTAGAAGGTTTGATTGTATAGAGGGAAGACCAATAAAAGTTCAGTTATAATGTTGCATTGGTGTTGTTTATTTAACCCATATATCTCATAGCGCAGTAAGGAAATTTTACCTAGTTACGCTAAAGAAAAACTTCTAACAGTCGGGTGTGGTTTTGTTAACGAGTGATAATAATAGTAACCGATTCGGAAAAGACTAAAGTTTAATAATTTACGGGAAAGATCTTACAAATCCTTGGTTTTTTTTTTTTTTTTTTTATATATTTTTCCGAAAAAGTTATGTTGCTTCAAAGATGTGATAATTTTGTCGATCGAATGAGGGCACTAAACCATGGAAGTTTAGTGTCCAAAAACAATAAACTTACCTACCCATCTTACAAATTCTGATTTGGAAGATGACCATGAAGAAAATTTAAATAAATACTTTATAGATAAAATAAATAGTGATTCATACAAACAGGAATGGCAGGCAACACCAATTTTGGAAAACAGGGTAAAACATAATTTCAAACTTGACACTGGAGCGATAGCCAACATAATTAATTTCAAAGTCATTTCAGAATTGGGAATTCAGAGTCGGTATTTAAATAAAACAAACCAAAGGCTGACAACTTACACAGAGCAAAATCTTAGAACATTCGGTAAAATTAAATTGAATGTTGGATATAAAAAGCTCAATGTGGACCATGAGTTCTTTGTTATAGACACTAATTCACCATCAATTCTAGGTTTGGAGGGTTGTACAAAACGGGACATAATTAGAAAAGTTAATAAAATAAATTGTAGATCTTTGATGAAATTCAAAGAAATTTTAGATGAGTACCCAGAAGTTTTTAAAGGTATAGGGTGCTTAAATAAAAATCATCATGTAACAATTGATAAAAATGTTCATCCGTGTGTGCACTCTATAAGAAAAATACCATTCCCACTTCAAGAAATATTTAAAAAGACACTAGATCAAATGGAAAAAGACAAGTGGTGGAGCCAACAGAAGGCGTTAACTCAATAGTTATAGTGAGAAAACCAGATAAAACATTAAGGATTTGCCAAGACCCTTCAGATTTAAATAAAGCAATAAAAAGGGAACATTTCAAGCTACCAACTTTAGAAGAAATTTCCTCAAAATTCACAGGGAAAGAGTTTTTCACCACTTTGGATTGTATCTCAGGATTTTGGGCTGGCTGGGCCTTTGGATGGTTCAAGTTCATGTTTGTGTATTTTTAACGCCGGTCGACATGGAAGATATAGATTTTTAAGATTGCCTTATGGAACCAAATCGGCAAGTGAAGTTTTCCACAGAACTCTAAGCAAAATATTTGACATACCAGGAGTCAGTGTATACATTGATGATCTTAAAATATGAAAACGCTATGCCTTACTAATGAATGCCCCGACTCAACAATTTTTTGACAATAACAAAGAATCAACTACATCAGTGGATGCAAGTCAAAATGGAGCAGTCTTACTACAAAATGGAAAACCGTATGCATATGCATCCAAATCTCTGACAGAAACACAGAAAAAGAATGCAGTAACTGAAAAAGAACTATTAGGAATTGTGTATGGATGTGAAAAATTTGAACAGTACATCTTGGGTAAAAAGACAACCATAGAAACTGACCATAAACCCTTAATAGACATTGTCAAAAAACCTTTATATCAGTGCCCTTTACGTCTTCAGAGAATGCTTATAAGATTACAACAATATGACATTGAACTTTAATACATACCAGAAAAGAAATGTATATTGCTGATGCTCTCTCAAGAATGAATTTACCTAATAATAAAGATATAAAGTTTGATGAAATAAAAATAAAATTGAAATATAATGTTGTTTTTTTCGATTGTGGGTTTGTGAAGTAATAATAATACTAGTGGCGTTGTAATGTTATTGGTAGGGATAACCCCTTGGGAGGTTTGATTGTACAGAGGGGAGACCAATAAAAGTTCAGTTGTAATGTTGCATTGGTGTTGTTCATTTAACCCATATATCACAGAGTAATGGAGATAAGTTACTCTGTTTACGGTTTAAAACTCCTCTTTTCTAAAATATAAATTAAAATTTTTTAAATGTATAAAAAAATACAATTCCAAGAATTTTACCTGAGTGTTTTTGACACCAAATAACGAAGGGAAAACCGTTGGAACAGTGTCCTTTTTTAAATAAGTTCTGAAAGGTTATGACTTATTAAAATCAGATTTAACAAAATGTTGACTGCAAACAATGCTATACTTAGTTGGTTTCCAATTTTCTCTCCTGATTGCCTGGATCCATTTCTCTTTTAAGTTTAAATTCTTTGGAAAACTATGAAAACATTTATTACAGTTGGTAAATAGAAAACTGGGTGCTTTATATTACCGATATGGTATCTGTAACCTCAAAAACAATGAATAGGTAGTTACGAATGAATTGTTAGTTTCTCTCCTTCATGATCAAAGGTTTTCTTCCTTTTTTTTTTTTTTTTTTTTTTTTTTTTTTTTTTTTTTTTGCTATTGCTGCAACCGAAGGCTACACAGATACTCATTTTTTAAATTTGTAAAGATCAAACTAACAAAAAAAAATAAACAAAGCACGCTATTAATTGACGAATGACAAGAAAAGGCTTAACTTAACCCAACGGTAAGTGGTAGGAAAGGACAGATAGGGGTGGGGGTAAGGGACACATCCTTACTAGGCTCTTCCTCTTACATCCGTACGCACTGAACCCCAGGCCGTCTTCCAGGAGTAGGTGTCGGAACAGACTATCGCATTCCTGTACTTTAGTACGATTGCCTCCTCAGCGGATATGTGCTCTTCTATGTTTACAGGTCTCGGCGGCATGTACGAGGACACTGATGAAAGAATGATATTCTGCCCCATCTTATGTAGCACGCCTCTTGATCCGCCGTTGTGTGTTGCTTTAGTTCCATCACGTCGAGGTTTGGATTGACGATGATTATCGCCGCTCGGGGCCCCTCTGTTCACTGCTCAGAGCCACGACCCTCGACGCGACACCAAATCCACCGACCAAATTTCTTTGACACCATGGCTCTTGAACAACCATGATGTCGCAACTTCGGGTGAGAGCTCTTAGCTCGTCCGGGACCACTCGTCTTCGGGACATATTGACTTGCAGAATCTGCAGCCTACGCATACCGGGTCCTCATGAGACAGCCCACTCTCATAACAGGAGTCTATTGCAGACCGCGAGCATCCCTTGTTCCCTCCTAGATGCGTGTGCGGCCAAGTCCAACTATTGGCTGGTAGGAGATTTCAATGCCAAATACAGCCTATGGTATAACAACCACATAAACCCAGCTGGTAGAATTTCCGTCAAAACTAGCTTCTGTGCAGTACATCCGAATGCGCATACATTCAAAAGCTATATTATTGAAGATACGGTGCCGACACTGTGCTCTGAGGAGGACGTTGAAAACTACATTTCCACATTCACCAAAACCGTCACAGAGGTTGTCCGTTCCTCTATGCCCATCTTCCGTCTTTCCCCTTCATATCTCCTCGCCTTCATAACTTCCTCCTAACATGTCCCTAATGGGATGGGGACAAGCTACTGACACCCAATGACCAGGCGGGGCTGCTAGCAAACTACTATCGGCAGGGCATCACCAACCGTACTGTCGATACTGAACCCCTCCCGGTCATGACCAGAGATAACAATTTCATGTTCATCAGCCCCAAACTGCTATTCTAAGGCGTACAAAAGGAATTAAAGCACCAGGTCATGACGGGATACAAACCATCCTGCTAAAGCAGCTCCCCCGAAAAGGAATATCTCACCTCATGGACCTGTATAATGCCTGCTTGCGAGTGAGAAACTTCCCCGAGACGTGGAAGAATGCAATACTGTTTCCACTTCTCAAGCCGACTAAGAAAGGAGACAAACCAGAAGATTACCGACCAATCAGCCTGTTGCCTCACCTCGGAAAAGTCTATGAGAAAATTGTTCTCAATTATCTGCGAGATTTTGCGTGGAAAATTCAGTAATTTCAAGCATATCAGCACTGAACATCATCTTATGAACCTGCAAACTGAGGCGTGCGCGAACTTAAACCGGAACACTGCAACAGCGCTGATCTCCATAGACTGCACAAAGGCATTCGATTCCGTGCCTCACAGACTATTTTGCCGGAAACTCTAGTCTGCCCTGAGCAACTCTAGTCTCCTTCCTGAGCGGGAGAAGTGTCGCAGTACAGGTCCGTGTAGAAATTTCATCTACATTTCCCCTCACCTGCGGTGTGCCCCAAGGTGCATTACTATCACCTGTCCTCTTTTACATCTACACTGCTGATGTGATTGGCAATAAGGTGTCCATAGCGGCCTTTGCCGACGATATAGCTATCACCAGCAGCAGTATACACCCCATGCGAGCACTACGTCAGGCCGAAACTGTCTGAGCGGAGATAATAAACATCCAATGAATCCAGCTAAAACGGACTACGTAGTGTTCGCACAACAGAGTAAAAAGAGGGCGATATTACCGAAGTCCCTCAGGGTGGCTAACACCACCATTGCCCCCTGAAATTCCATAGAATATTTGGGCACCACCCAAGACAGAGGCCTCAAATCTTTCACTCACTGCTACAGGACACATCGCAAGATGAGAACAAGAGCCCGACGCCTCCATCACCTCCATTACCTCTACCGCCCTTTTCATCCGGCTCAAGGTGCGTATACATAAAAGCATCTTGAGACCGGCTCTCCTATATGGTGCACCTCTTCTTACAGACATCTCAGAAGGTACCACCAGGCTTCTGCAACGATTTCAGGACTCAATGCTCATGAAGATCGTCAGGACCACCACTCTGAAGAAGACAAAGCCCTCGGCTCTTCATGACATATTCGACACAACGATCCCTGAGTTCATCCGAAGACGTCACATCAAGTTCCTGGACTCGCTGCAGTTCCTGACAAATCCTCTTTTCAACACCCTCACTCCAGCGCCACATCCCGTCCGTTGGCAGTTTTTTTTTTTTTTTTTTGTTTTCTGAGTCCTCTAAAAAGAACAAACAAAATGATATTACACACATGCATAGATAAACATATGTAAGTTGGTTTTCAAAATGACTTCTTGGTTTAAAAATAGATTTATTATTCTGTAAAGAATTAACAATAAATTAACATATATTTTATAGAACAATTAACATAAAATAATAACTAGGCATACCTGTAAAGAATAATTAAATTATAAGTATTTAAACAGCAAATAAAAGTCTGAACACGAACTAACTATACAGTTTTACAACCTCTGCAAGTATAACCTGCCACACACTAGTATAGTAATCAAACAGATGATTAACCAAAATGATTATTAGAATAGTCTACACCTCTCCCTCTAAAGTCACTTTTTCCATGGAAAAGGAGACAACTTGCTGGAATGAAAACAATTGGAGATCTTCTTTTTCTTGCCGCATCCAACTTCATAAATTATTGTGTATATCCGTTGCAAAATAAGAAAGGGGCCTATCCTAATCTTGTCTGTTTTTTTCCGATTTAACTTATTAACATTTTCCACATATACCATTTCGCCAATAATAAGCTCATGAACTCATGCATTCGTCGGTTTCTATCCATACTGAATTTGTTTGGTTCAAAACTCTTGATGGAATTTTGGAAGGTTTCTTCCCTATCTTGTGCTGTTGTATATATTGTGCCGGTACTGTCTCTGGAGGACTAATGTATGATTGTTGTCCAAAAAGTAAATATGAGGGTTCAAATTTAGTTGAACTATGAGTTGTTTTATTGTATTCTGCAACACAATCTTCTGCGATATTAGTCCAAGCAACGAAGACCAAAAAAGGCCGACTAGGGGACTTAATTCATGTAGAAGCCAATTTTGGCACAGTTGTAGGGGAAGGTGTCCTTAACAACATACTAAAAGTACTGGGGGGTGGGGGTGGAGCTAACGGAGGGGGGGGCGCTCTAAAGGTGGTTTTTTTTTCAGTTTTTCGTTAATAACTCGAAAGACTCTTGCCCCTAGCGAAAATGTGTTTATGTACTAAATTATAATTATAAAATTCTTTACAAAAAAGGTGCTATACACTTTTTTGCTAACAGCAATGCTTAAGGAGATATGGAGCGAGAAAAATGAAAATTTAAAGAAAAAACCCTTTTTTATTGTTAAAAATGAAATGTTTATGGTTTATATAATTAATCTTTTAGCGCCCTTGGTTCCAAATATCAAAAACAGCTTACATATGTATGTATGTATGTATGTATGTATGTATGTATGTATGTATGTATGTATGTATGTATGTATGTATGTATGTATGTATGTATGTATGTATGTATGTATGTATGTATGTATGTATGTATGTATGTATGTATGTATGTATGTATGTATGTATGTATGTATGTATGTATGTATGTATGTATGTATGTATGTATGTATGTATGTATGTATGTATGTATGTATGTATGTATGTATGTATGTATGTATGTATGTATGTATGTATGTATGTATGTATGTATGTATGTATGTATGTATGTATGTATGTATGTATGTATGTAGTATGTATGTATGTATGTATGTATGTATGTATGTATGTATGTATGTATGTATGTATGTATATATATATATATATATATATATATATATATATATATATATATATATATATATATATATATATATATATTTTAAGGCTTTTATAGACCTTGGAGATCCTTAGTTAATTAAATACATAATAAA
The DNA here is from genome assembly GCA_003667255.2 of Euschistus heros. NCBI lineage: Eukaryota > Metazoa > Arthropoda > Insecta > Hemiptera > Pentatomidae > Euschistus > Euschistus heros. Next base: position 96,019 of record RCWM02001099.1, read on the forward strand.
TAGTTAAAATAAAGAACATTAAACTAAGTGATACTTATCGAGCCCAGGAAGTATCAGAGCTGTTTGATTAAATAACTTGGATACCGTTACTTTTAGCACATTTTGTTTTCTATACATTATTAAAGATAAGAAATTTTGCAACAAATTTGGTTCTATTTATTTTTTTTGCTAAGATCAATAGTTATAGAACTGTGGAGGACGAAAAAATTGGCTAACTTGTGGTAAGTTGCACTTTTCCGCGAAAACACGTTTGTCGGCACTTTTTTGACTATAACTCCAAAATTATTTGTTCGATTTGAATTTTTTTTTTTTATCTGAACGCTGATTAAATTTGCTTTCTGAAACCACAAATGTGAAATTTTGATCAAGTCTCGTAAAACACCCATGCCAACACGTTGAGAAACCCATACTATTGTGCAATTCTTTTATTTTTGGTTCATTTCTCACTACAACTCCAAAAATATTGGTCCGATCCCAAATTTATTTTTTTCATCTCAAAGCTGGTTAAATTTCCTATTAGATTCTATAGATTTAAGTTTAATAAAGTTCCGTAAAATATCCATTCTACCTCGTTAAATTCCGTGTACTGTTGTGAAATCCTTATTTTTCGGAACATTTCTCCTTATAACTCTAAAAAATATTTATTCGATCCTGAATTTCGTTTTTAAATCTTAAAGCTGGTTAAATTTGCAATTAGATCCTATATATCAAATTTTGATTTAAGTCCGTGAAACACCCACGCCAGCCCACTCAACATTTCAAAAATGTCAGGTTTTGCCAAAACATACACATTTAGTGTGCTAGCATGGGTATTACATGGAATATAATTAAAAGTCATAGATAGGACCTGATTGATAATTTAAGTAGCTTTAAAATGAAATAAAGCAATTTGGAATCGGACATTTTTTAGGAGTTATAGAGAAAATATGCCCAAAAAAAACTAGAAATTTTTAACAACTCGCAGTTGTTAGCGTGCTGGCAAGGGTATTACATGGCATTTTATCAAAATTTGATATATAGGACCTAATAGAAAATTTAACCAGCTATGAGATGGAAAAAAAAGAAATTTGGAATCGAACAAATATTTTTAGAGTTATAACGAGAAATGTTCCGAAAAAATAAGGATTTTACAACAGTACGCGGTATTCAGCGAGGTGGAATAGATATTTCATGAAACTAATTAAAATGAAATATATAGTATCTGATGATAAATTTAACCAGCTTTAAGATGAAAAAAAGAAATTCGAGATTAGACAAACAGTTTCGGAGTTATAGACAAAAGAGTACCGACAAACGCGTTTTTGAGGAAAAGTGCGACTTACCGCAAGTTAGCCAATTTTTCTTCCTTCACAGTTCTAAAACTATCGATCTGACAAAAAAACGAATAAAACCAAATTTATTGCAAATTTGCTTAGCTTTAATAATGTATATAACACAAAATTTGCTGAAAGTAACGGTTTCCGAGTTACTGGATCAAAGTGCTAAATACATACAATTTTCAACACTTTCCCCCCTCCCCTGCCCAAACCTGAAGATGTTTCAAAGAAATCTTTTAACCACATTTACAGCTAAGGTTTGATGAACAATATGCAATAGTCAGATCTTTTTCTTTTTGGTTCGATATCAAGGTTCGAATGCTAATTTCCCTGTACTATAATAAGCATATTTGGCTTAACAACAATAATTTTATTTTTTAGCAATAAGCTTTCAAATTATAATAATAAACTATTGATTTTTAGCAATAAACATTGCAATTTCAACAATATATATATAAATTTTAACAATAAAAACGTGTTTTTTTTTTTACATTTTCCATATTTCCCCCACTATATCTTCTTAAGCATTGATCCTAGAACCAAAATGTATAGAACCTTTTTTGTAAACAATTTTATGTTAATTAATTTAGTATATGGTATAAACACATTTTCGCTAGAGGCAATAATTTTCGAGTTATTAACGAAAAACTGAAAAAAACCGACCTTTAGAGCCCCCCCCCCCCTTAGCTCCACCCCCCCCCCCCCCAGTACTTTTAGTATGTTGTTAAGGACACCTCCCCCTACAACTGTGCCAAAATTGGCTTCTACATGAATTAAGTCCTATGAAAATCCTTCGTGCTTATATGCCATCTGCTTGCGGATGTTTCATCGTTGCCCCAATACCATTGTAACTAGCATCTGCTTCGATGTATAGATGTTTATTGATATCGTAAATGGCTAAAATAGGTGAGGAACATAAATACTCTTTGATGAGATTAAAATATTTCTCACACTCCTCTGTCCAACGAAATTGCACATTTTTCCTTAGTAACCTATGTAATGGCTCAAATTTTTGATCATTGTTTTGTATATATTTTAAATAAAAATTTATGGTGCCTAATACACTGCGTACAACAGATTTATCACTAGGTCTTTGAAGCTTTTTAATCGCTACTAAATTTTTCTGGGCCGGTGAAATCTTGTTTTCCTGAATAAAGTGTCCAAGATATTTTACCGAACTAGCAGCAAACTTGCACTTGTCCAATTTAAGCCTTCTTTCTGTAAAACTAGTATCAAATGCTCAATGAGGTGAATATGGTCCTGCCATGTCTTTTAAAATACTAAGATATCGTCAATATAATTTATGGTGAAGTCATCCAAACCATTGCGTCTTAAGATGTTTGATAGAGTCCGTTGGAAAATCGCAGGGGCATTTTTAAATCCAAAGATGTTTTTTCTCGATCTTTTTTTTTTTAATGCTATACACCAAAATGCTGAATTTATGTCGAGGACAGAAAAATATTTGCAATTAGATATTTTGTCTATTACATCGTTCACCGTCGGAAACGGATAACATTCTGGAATCACTAATTTATTTAATCTACGGAAAGCGATACATAGTCTTGTCCGGCGACCATCCTCTTTTTTTTATGCCAGTGTAACAGGAGAGGAAAACGGTGAATCCGATTCTTCAATCAGGCCGGCCTCTAGTAGCAGTTTAATTTGTAATTTCGCGAAGTAATGTACTCATTAGTCTTCAATTTAATCTCGGCTTCCCTAGAACGAACTGTGCTAACATCAAATTTATGTTTGGCAAAAATATTTGCGAATTTCTGTAATAAATTAAAATTCCGATATTTTTCACTGTCTTCGGTCAGATGCTCCAACTTGGGTAAATACTTGTTCAATTCAGTCACTGAGTTTAATGAGTACACTGAGTCTCAGTGTACTCATTAAACGTAACTTCAATGGAATCTTCCTCAATTTCTTCAGTGTCCTTCTTTCCAAGAACATTTTCATTGATTAAAATATTTTCATCTTTATTGTTCATCTTTGTAACAGCATTGTCATTGATTAAAACTTTATCATCTTCAATTTTCATCTTTGTTAAAGCATTTTCATTAGATACAGTATTGTCATCTAAATAACTTTTTATTAATTCTTTGTAATATTCTTAATTTTTCATTTTGCAAAAGTTTAAACTAATTGATGGCATCGTGACCTAAAAGGAGATCATACGAAAATTTATTATTTTTAACTACATACGTGTTGAGATTCTTTGTAAAATTACCTATTTTTATTGAAAGATTGGCCTGAGCTGTCGAGAAGTTCTATTCATTAATGGTTTGAAATGCGTTTGTATGTCGAAGCAGATTTATTTTTAATTCATCTATCACTTTCTGGTTTATTAAACTAACGTTTGAACCACTATCATAAACGGCCTTTATTTTCTTCTTCTCGTCAACAATAACATTTATTTTTATTAATGGAAGCAATCTCTCCGGATCCTCTAGCTACTTGTTAGTTTAAGTAAAATTCATATCATCTGCCGTAATATTAGTTTCCTCATTAGCACTTTTTTTCTCATAACGTTCAAGTGTTTATTCCGGCATTCACTAATCGGGTGAAAACGATTTTCCGTCCAAAAGACTCACACAGAGTCACAGAATACGTAAAGGAGTAGAAGCGGCAATGCAAGGAAAAGAGTGGCAAAAGCTACCCCCACTCTAGCCGCCCCCTCGGCACATGACGGCCTCGCTGTTGTCCACGCTCTGTTTATGTTTTAATGAGGTTATACAGTTACTAGTGAAATGCCATGTTGTGTAGCTTTTGGTTGCAGTACCAGAGCCCAAAAAGAACGATGCTATTCCTCCAATTACTTTCTATTTATAAGTAAAATTTTCATAAAACTCTAATTAAGTTCTTTATATTTTCTGAGCTATCTAACGAAATACAGTAGATTCATCCTTAAAATTTTATTTTCTTCAGATTGGAACGATTCCCTATTTTCAACTGTATGACTAAATAACCTTCACAACGTTAGTAATACAAAGTAAAAACTAACGTAAAAGTTTATTAACCCTTTAACGGGCAGGCCGGGAATTTCAGAATTCAATTATTCTTTGTTTTTTTTTTTTTTTTGCCTTTGATGGCTATAGCCACGCTATCCCCCCCACCTCTATTACATGAAATTCACAGGTTGAATAAAGGGATATTAGATGATAATGAGTAGGATAAGTGCATGGGAACTAAGTCATTTATTGAGCAAAATGCATTAAATATGTGTATCCTCCAGGATACATCGCCTGTTAAAGGGTTAAAGAATTCATCCGGAAACATTGGATGGAAAGCTAATTACAAAAAAAATATCAAACTCTGTCCTTCATTTGATTAATCTGTGTTTGCATAGCGCATTGCTCGGAAGATTGAAGATTGCTGTAGTTAAACCATAACTTTAAATATGCTTTATATTGTATAATAATATCATATTTTATTTTTGTCACTAGTTTTCCCCTCGGATAAAGATGAACAAGTTAAATGGGTTAACGCCGTCAGACGAGAGAATTGGAATCCAACAAAAACCAGCCGCTTATATTCAAGGCATTTTAAGGAAACCGACTTCCACCGATCCTCTCCTTTCCTCACAAAGTTGAAAAAAGGCGTAGTCCCATCAGTATTTGACGGATTTACCGACCATTTGTGACCAAAAGGTAAAGAAGTTCGCGAATTTTTGTTATATAATATATTGGTTTTATTTTTTTAAAGGTATTTTTATTTATTTATTTTTGACCACAATAGAGCCACTATTCCCATAAATAATTAATTTTAATAGAGGATATGCATAAAAAAAAAAAAAATTAGGAATCAATTTTCTCGTCAAGTAATACTCTAACGCTGCCAAAGGAATCATTCAGTAGTTGAGGTGCCGATTATATTTTTAATTTCTGTTGTTAATAGAGCACCTGAGATTTGGACCGTTTGTAATCGTGGAGCGTATTAGGAACAAGCTTCTTTCCCTTGCTTTAGGGGCTTCATATTACCGTGAATAGCTTGTCCGAAATCCACAGAGTCAAAATACTTATAGTCCGAGAGCTAGTACGAAAAAATTGACATTATTTGAAGAAACCTATGGCTTCAGCTTTTTGAATCCTTATAGTATTTACAATCAAAAAATAAATCTACCAGTCAGATATTGCTACCTGATTCAGCCAATCATAAAATATATTAGCTGTAGGTAAAGGGGCTGCATTGTGATAAAAAAAAAAAAAAAAAATTATAAATACAATTTCTTAAAAAAAAAAAACCTTTACACATTATATATAAATCTTTACATTTTTGTAAACGTATGTGCCCTAATATTTATCAGATGCATATTAGAGGTATCTTTTATACTTTTTTTTTTTTAATAGGAGAGAAGAGCGATAAAAAGACATAGTTGTCCTACAGCAATTACCAAATCTCCTGACAAGAAAAATTGAAGACAATGTTGGCAAATGCTAGAAACGACGTAACAAATTTACAAACACAGCTTGAAAGCACTTCTAGTTGCCGATTAATATGCGGATATGCTCAGAAACATATCACAAACTACCTCAACTCTCATAAAACTAAAGTCTCGAAATCAAATAACACCAAACTTTCGAAGATTTACAATAAGAGACTGAAAGCGTTTCCAATTAATAAAATAAATGGATTGATTGCTGCGAAGAATCGCGGTGGATCAGTTTTACCAGGAAACGAAGTAGTCGAAATTTGTCTGTTTTGTGAACAAATTATTGCGCTAAAGAAAAAAGAGAAAATGTGTTAGCTTCAATAGAATCCTGGATCTCTCATTTGCTAAAAAAATGTATAGGGAAACAATTTTTTTCTTGATGCAATCATTTTTTGGTCAACGAATCTCACTACTCGCTACTAATTCGATCGATAGGAGTTTTGTACTTTCGAACTAAAATTTTCCATCAAGTATAAAAAATTATTGACGATCTTTATTATTGACATGAAAAAAAATAAAAGTACTAATAATGAGCATATTTTTTTCAGGGGCCAATAATAACTGTTCGTGTTATTTTAACTTGCCAGTCATTTTTTTGTTGCTATGTCAGTCATGTTGTTGTTGTAATGTCAGTTTGGCAATGAATAAAATAATTTAAATATATTGTATAATTTGATTTTAATGGCTATGATTTATTTATATGGTTATTTCCAACTATCAAGAAACGACAGTAGTTATGCGAAAGTGTAGAACTAAAACTAAGTAATTAATCAAAGAGGTAAGCTGAACACCTTGGTACGAGGGGGTGGCTATGGTGGGGATGAACCGAGCGCTGTGGTAGTACAGTTCCCTCGCCTACTAGGCTTGAATGCCGCTTCTAGTGCTTTATGTGTTCTGTGCTGTAAACCATTGACTATTGACCACATTGATAACAAGATCATCTATCCTAGGAAATGGATGGGATTAATGTATGACGATCTTATTCAGTTCTCTGTAATCCACATAGCCTTTGTTAGGAATCGAGATGGAAGTGAGTTTTTTGAGACAGATGTTTATTTAATGGCGGCACTTTCAGATGATTGTTGTTTTTGTTTGTAAACAGTACACCATGTTTTTTGATTGATTTGATTTTGATGTTTCAATTGGTTTTGATTAAAATGTAAAGGCTTTTGTGTCAATAGTGTTATTTTTGGACCTTAAAAATCTGTGTGTTTTGGTGAACTCAATAAAATTAACTATTTGGAAGAGGAATCAATTGATTTATTGCAATCTCAACATTGTGGTGATCCCGACGTGATTATTATATTTGTTTATTGTGAGTAAAACAGTGAGTAAAAGAGTATTTCCAAACATAATCTTTCTTTCGTCAGTGTATATTCGACCAATGACCCACCTAAAAATTTATAGTTAAAGCCTTTCGTATTTTAGACCACCCTTTTTCTTCAAATATCGTCAAAAAAGGATCTCTCCATTGGTTTCTTTTAGATGCTCCAGTTACAAAAAATCTTAGGATTTCTATCATTTTTGAGATATTGTCAACCTTATGTCCAGCACATTCTATTTCAAATTGTTCCCACCATTCTGCAGAATTCTGTCTTCTATCAAATTTCTCTAAAATGAATTTCTTTTCGACCTCGTGCAAATTTACTTCATCACTATCACTATTAGTTTTAACTCTAATTCTCTAATTCGGTTCATTAAAATTTAATTTTCACTCTGAGTTATTTCCATGATAGTATCCGGCGTCGAATTACCAGGTATGCAAGTTTAAAATGTCGTTTTAATTCCAATAGAATGCGCTTTAAGCCTATTGAAGGATTTGCTTATCTCTAAACGCTATTTTGTTTGTTAGTCATTTGTTTACAAAAGTCAGTTGTTTTTAAGTCGTTTACGTGGACGTATCATACCTTTCTTTGGTGTTAAAAATGTCTAATTTTAAGCCAAATAAAGAGCATTTGCGGCATGTCATGATTTTCTTATTTAATCAAAAGAAAAAGGCATCTGAATGTCATCGAATTCTTGTTGAGACTTATGGCGATGTTGCTCCAACCGTCAGGACATGTGAACGTTGGTTTCAAAGTTTCAAACGTGGTGATTTTTAATGTTACTGATCAAAAACGAGAAAATCGACCAAAAAAGTTTGAGGACTTCGAATTGCAATCTTTATTAGACGAAGACAATACCCAAACCCAACAAATGATGGCAGAACAGTTGAATGTCACTAGGCAAGCCATTTCCGATCGCCTGAGAGCTATGGGAAAGATTCAAAAGGTTGGAAAATGGGTTCCACATGAATTGGACGAACGACAGATGGAAAAACGAAAAACTGTGTGCGAAATGCTGCTTTTACGCCACGAAAGAAAGGGTTTTTGCATCGAGTTGTAACTGGCGATGAAAAATGGATTTATTTTCAGAATCCCAAACGAAAAAAATCATGGGTAACGCCAGGACAACCATCCACATCGAGTGCAAGACCGGATCGTTTTGGGAAGAAGACAATGCTGTGTGTGTGGTGGGATCAGAAGGGAGTAGTTACTACGAGCTTCTCAAACCCGGCGAAACAGTCAATACCGAGCGCTACCGACAACAAATGATCAATTTGAGTCACGCATTGATCGAAAAAACAAAAAAAAACGCCCAGAATGGGCTCACAGGCACGCCAAAGTCATTCGTCAGCATGATAACGCTCCTGCACATTCAGCCAGATTGACTAAGGAAACGATTTCTTCGCTTGGTTGGGAACTCCTACCCCACCCGCCGTATTCACCTGACCTGGCGCCTTCTGATTATCACCTCTTCTCATCGATGGGACACTCATTGGCGGAGCAACACTTCAACAATTTCGAAAACGTACGAAAATGGCTCGATGAATGGATTTCAAATAAAGATGAAGCATTCTTTTGGAATGGTATCCATATATTGCCCGAGAGATGGGCAAAATGTGTAGAAAGCGAGGGTCAGTACTTTGAATAAAATATATTATACTTTTTTTTAAATTACTGTGTATTTATTTTAAGATATAAACGACATTTTAAACTTGCATACCTGGTAATTTTTTCTAAAAGATCCCCGAAACATAGGTTACTTTCTTCGTCAAAATATTCTTTTTTTAAATCGTTATCTAACCTAACTCCAAATTTTCTATAACCGTTTATTGGCCGTGATTGCTCTTTTAATAGATGCTTTAGAAAGTAATACCTGATGTATCAGGTGAGGATACCTCTATAACAATATAATAACAGACCTTATAACTAACTTAACCTAACTATTTACAATATTTACAATTTAGCTATATTGTGATGAAATAACAGTATGACGTTCGTCGGTTTTTTGTGACCCTTTCTGCCTTGCCATCTAGCAGTGAGGGGTGATGGAGTGATCAAACGGAGGAAAGGATTAAAGGAGGCAGGGAGGTTGTCATAAAACTTTATGTGTCGTCTTGTGATCTATTCTTGAATGGTTTCAAGCTGAAGGAAATCGTGAATGTGTTTCATGTTACGACGTTCAAGAGATGTGTTTTGACATATCTTCTGTAAGACGCTGTTTTGAAATCTTTGTAGTGAATTGAGTGTGGTGGGATATAGGTATTTGAGGAGTGATGCACCTTGAGGGAGAGATGGTCACTGTACGGCTTTGTAGTCGTTATAGTCTGTCCGTTTAATATTGGCTTTGATCTTTTCTTTTTGAAAGAAAAGGTGATTGCGTCGCTATTGCTGGTATTAATGTGTATGTTTATGTCCTTGAGGAGTTGAGTAATCTTTTGGGCGGTTTGCATAGCACGGCTTCTGTTCATGCCAGCTGAGTAGATGGCAATATCGGCTGCATAGGCAGCTATTTGGACATTTTTGAATTTGGTAGCAACTATGTGAGCTGTATATATGGAACAATATTGGCGCGAGCACGGACCCTTGTGGAACACCACAAGTGACCGGCTGAGGTGGTGATAATTCATCTTTAACGCGGACTGAGAAAGTCCGGTTGCTGATGTAGCTTCCTATAATGTCAACCAGCTGGTCGGGGAAATCGTACCGCCCAAGTTGGCTTATTAGTATGGAGTGGGACACGGAGTCGAACGCTTGCGTGCCTTTGGAGAAATCGGTTTATAGGATGATTTCCACAGTAACATGAGGGAAGTGGTCTGTCGCGTAAGGCTATTTATGATGGGCTTGTACATGGGGTCTTGTGTCCTGTACCAAGTATTTTTAATGTTCTTTCGTTGTTTAGTGAGTGTTAGTATGTGATTCGGTGGTTTACGGAGGTGTATGGGAGTTAGGTGAAAGATGGGTATTGGCACTTTGGCGGCGTCTTGTATAATTGTCTGTAATTTGAGAATGGCTTCATCTATTTCAGAAATAGATGAAAGCGGTGTGATGTTGGGAGTGTTAGTATAAGTAGTTTGTTTGTATGTTTTCCAGTCCGCTTCTTTAAATTTGTAACGAAAATCTGTGCGCGGGTGTGTGTGGCCCTAATTCATAGAGTACTGGGAGGTGATAGTTGTCGCTAAAATCTATGGTTTCGCAATTTGTGAATCTGTGTGCCTGTTGAGTTAAGAGTAGACCGAGTGTGGATGTTTATTACTTGGATTGTTTATTGGATGTTAGTTGCCCGGGTTTTTATGTTTATTGTATGTATATGCGTTAGGGTGTAGTACAGTTCCAGGAGTGCTGTTTAGCGTTTAAGTCACCGATGATTATTTGTTGTCTGTCATTTTCTAATTTTTGTAAAAATGTCTTAAATATGTCTAGTTTGCCCCAGGGGCTCCTATAGGCACATGTGATTTTGTAGTTGTGTGTGTTTTACTTGTACAGTAATGGCAGAGTGTTTTTCGTCCTTTAGTGTCTGTTTGTCAATGAGTCTTGACGGTATGACAAAACGGTATGACGGTATGAAAATGGTATGACGAACCAATAGTTCTACGCCCCCCTGGTTGGGTGAGTCAAGTTGGTATATTGTGTATCCGAAAAAATATATAAAAGTACGTGTTGGTAGTTTAGTGTCTGTTAGTGCTACAACAGAGGGTTTGTGGGAAGCTAGGAGTGTTTCAAGCTCAAGTTTACGTTTTCTGAGCCCTGTGATATTATAATTTATAACGGTATGCTTTACCATGGACGGATGGCATTTTTTGCTACATTAGATTGACCGTTGTCATCAGTTGCAAAAGCTTTTGTTTCATATTGTTTTGCGCCATCTCTGTAATCAAATGTTTGACCCAGGATGGTTCTTCCTGAATGAAATGTCGGCTGGTGAGCGGGTGCGGTAGGCGGAGCTAGTAGTGGGGCGGTAGGCGGAGTCGAAATTAGTGGGGCGCGGCCAGCCCTCCCTGCGTAAGAGGTTGGGCTGGAGACGGTGGGCGTGGTTAATTGAGCCTGAAAATGGCTGTTATTAAGTTGGGATTTCGGTGATATTTGTTGTTTTATTAGTTATTTTAGCTTTTAATAATTCTTGCCTTTTCGGGCAATTCATAAAAGAAGCCACATGGTCTCAGTTACAATTTGAACATCTGGGGGAATTTCCTTCAGGCACTTTCTACATGGTGGCTGTCAGCACACCGGACATATTTAGGTAATCGGCCACAATAATTAAAAGTATGGCCGAATTCCTGGCACTTAAAGCATTGAGTGGGGCCACTCAATCCATATGTGGTTTATGGTATCTAATTATTTGAGATCTAGTAGGGTTGATATCGAATCCTTTTAGGATAAATTTTTTAAGAGGTTTATTACCTCGCGTGGCAAATGAGTGATATTCTATATTGGTTTTGTTTAACAGGCCACAAACCTGATTATAATCTTCGGCATTTTTGAGATAAGTTCGATTTTCTATTTTAAGAAAACGAATTTTATAATTCCGGATTTTATTTGTAATTAGGAAATTTCGTAAATCCACCGTGGATTTTGCTGGTTTAATGATAATAGGGCAAGGCAGCTTCAAAGCTGCTGACTCATTGTTGGTTTGTGCGTCATATCCGGTTGAAGATTGCAAGTCATGCTCTGCTTGATTTTGCAGTTGTTCAAATTTATTACTTTTTGGTGTTTTATTGTTATGGTGTTATTCTTGGGGATCCCCTGGGGTACTTTAGCCAGTATATTGGCATATGTCAGTCTTGATATGCTCTCTTCTTTCTTCTTTTTGTTCTTATTTTCTTCTTTTGGACAAGGGTGTAAGGGGTCCCTCCTCTTCCGTTTTGGAGATGGGAGACACCCTTATCCTTTGGGTCCTTTCCTCTAACTATCTTGATTCCTTCTTTCCTCAAGGGGCAAGGAGCAGGGGTTGTTTCCGTATTTGCTCTTTGATGACCGTGGCTAGGGTTCCTCAATGGTGACTCTTAAGGCTTTCTTCTTTTTCAAGTTCACTATGGCCCTTTCTTTAGCCACTCTCTGTTGCAGTCCTCCTATAAATTTTTCATCCTGAAGGACTGTCTTCGTGACCGTTCTTGGAGACACCTCCTTATGCTACGTAATAAGTCTTAGTCCTAGTAGGAGCTTCTTCCATTCGAAGGTCCGATTTATCCTGGGTCCATACATGGGATATATACCATCGTCTTGCCGTAGAGAAGCAGAGGACCGGTAGAGCTCCAGGACTCGGTGGAATAGATGTGGCAATCTTCAAGAAGAGTGCCCCTTATCTTGAGGATGAGCCCCTCGCCATCTTCAATCAGCGTTTGGATGCTGGGTACTTATCAAGGAAATGGAGGATTGCTGACTTAGGACTCCTCCTCTTTATCTTTCCCTTTCTCTTTATCTTTCCCTCCTCCTTACAAAGGAGGAGGGAAAGATAAAGAAAACCCCAAGGCCTACAGCATATGCTTGCTCCCTGTCGTCAGTAAGATCCTGCAGCATCTGATTATCCTCAGATTTAGACCGGTCTTCAGGGCAGCTAGTCATCCACGTCAGTTAAGCTTGACCCGTGACAAGGGAACAGCAGAAGCATCGCTGAGAGTACGAATGGATGCGGAAGCTACGGCGGAGAAGTATGTTATGCTGCTGTTCTTCGACATCTCCGGCGTTGACAGTGTTTGGTGGCCGTGCGTGCTCCAGCGACTCGTGAAATTCGACGCCCCTAGGTACCTCTATTCCCTAGCTACCTGAACGACAGAAGTGTGAAGATAAAAGGTAGCTACTACGAGGTCGACAAGCCTATCGAAAGAGGATGTCCTCAGAGATCGGTTCTTGGCCCGACCCAGGCTATACTCGTGAGAGGCTCCACGAACAGGGTTCAACCTATAATTATTGACATCCAAGGCGAGAGGAACAGACCGGGTGAGAAGTTAACTTACCTAGGGGTAAGTCTCAAAAGAGAATTTGACCCAATTCTCCCTCTAGAGTACCTGAGTGATAGGGTGACCTTCAATGGACTGAACAAGAGAGAGGGTGATTTCTAGGGTCAGATATCCGCCACAATGATCATCTACAGTGGAGTGGTTCTGGGTATTCTGACATACGCATCCCCTGCACGGAGTGGTAACCTCGCATAAATCAGAAGAGGAGACTGGCCACAGTTCAATGAAGAGCTCTGCTGCGGGTCACGAATGGTTATAGGAGGGTGTCGCACCACGAAACAGTACATTTGCTGGCCGGAGCGATGCCCCTGGACCTCATACTCAAGGAAGAGAGAATTAAGTTTGAAGGCAGGGTCTCAAAACTCTATCAGAGTCCGAAGAAGAATCAGAGAGACCCCTAATCGTTTGAGGAACATATTGCGTGAGAAGATGATAGTGGAGTGTGGATATGGACAGTGGGTGACAACCAGGAAAGGAACTACGCTGAGAAAGCTCTTATCCATCGTACATTTGAGACTTCAAACGAAGTGAGTCCTCCCAGATTACTGGGCCTTGCAGATATTTTACCTGGACATAGAGGGTTCCGGGGAAAGCTGCTTGAGCACGGGAAGAACATCGACCCTCGGTGCCTGAACTGTGGAGTTCCTGATCCGGCTCAACATCTAGTCGTCGCCTGCATTGCATTAGATGAACACCGTTCCAGGTTGTCTAGGAAAATTAGGATTTATTTAACAGCCGAAGAGGACTTCCTCCGCCTAATTACCCCACTTTACAAGTGGGAGGAGGAAAAAAATTACCCCCACTTTACAATTGTTTACTGTAGGAAATAAGTGGTTGGATCAGCACACTTTACTCTAGGAAGGGCCACTCCTGTCAACGGAGATGCATAAGGCTGACTTGGGAACCGCACGTAGACAAACTAAAAACTAACACCAGAAAACGAATTACCATCTTAAGATACCTTAGTGGTACCTCCTGGGGTTCAGACCACACACGCTGCTGAAACTGTATCGGGTATTAATATGCTCTAAGTTAGACTACGGTTGCTTCGTTTATGACTGTTCATTTCAACCATCCCATTGACAGAAAGAATTAATTCAGCCACAGAATTCCTAAAATATTCCAATAAGCAAAACAGAAACATAAAATTTTTATTGTGTTTCTATGGCACACGTTCCATCTACCTACATCTTTATTAGTTCCACAGTCAATAATTATCTTTTAATTAATATAATTTGTATAATAATATCTATAATGCCATTTAAAAACAATAATGCTTGAAGTAAAAACGTTATTTAATCATTCTCCAGCTTTCATTAAAATCCTATTCATTACCTATCTTCACTAATTTGTAAGATATTGATAATCATATCATCTGAAGGCATTGTTTTGAGTATGACGGAGATACTTGATTCAATATCATACATAATTATAAGATTTTCTGAGCCATATATGAATTGATTATTATTTATTTGTGTGCCGTTCCCTTCAATCTCAGTGTTAATATTAAATATTCCATATGGAATTAAGTTTAGTTTGGTAGTAGTCTCAATCATATTTCTTGTATTATTGAATTTTAAGATGGAACAACAATAATCTATGTAGAAGTAAAATTCTAAAACTTTTCTATTTCTAAGTAACAGATTTATATTAAGATGTTAATTATTGTGTCATTGATTTATTTCAGTGATTACAGAAGATACTATAGCAATATAAATGTTATGTATCGATGTAAGAATACTTACTGTCGATACAG